>PVKS010008274.1:30000-69077 GCA_004027875.1 Aplodontia rufa
TGAAATCATGACTACAGAAACCTGGGGGTGAATGATGATTGGACAGAATCCTGCTGTCCTTGAAACATAAAGGGTCCAATAGATCTGGGGTTGTTGGCTGTTGTGTATAGTGTTTAAGTCTCAGAAATGAAGAAATAATCCCTCTACCTGATTTTCCTGAAGAGGCATAAAATTGTCTATGGGTTGAAACTCTAGATTTCTGTGTTTTCTTTTATCTCAGATTGCTGATTATTCAATTTGATCAAGTCACTTTTTTCTTTTTTCTCTGCTTCTTGAGAAGGAGGCAGGCCATACAACTCTACATTTAATGACTGGCCCACTGGTCTGAGGGGGAAGAATGACCTATCCCTCAAAATATGTTTTCCACATGGGAATGCTCACTTATACACAGTTTGAGATTACAGGCTTATTAGCTGTAGCCTAGTATATAACTGCTATAATATTCCCCAACTCTCTAATTTTTTTTCAAAATAGGGAAGTTGAGCTGTGAATTTCTGTTTTCCATTAACCACAAACTATGTAATGTGATAAGTTGTCTACACATACACTAACTAGTATGATGAACATAAGCTATACCAGAAGACTGGGAGGATTCTTTAACTCAACATTTCAAAGGAGTATAAAAGTCCTTTGCCCAGGGCACCTGCTGGACTCTCATTAGTATTCTCTCCTTTGTTTCTTTTTTCCATCCACCATGTTAATTAGATATGTGTGCTTGAGAATTTCAATGAAAAAACAATAATCATTCAAATCCATGACTTATGCCACATAATCTGACAAGCATTTCAATGGTTTGAAATCCCTGTGTAGTTTATTGCCTCCTTACCTGCATCTGTATTTCTGATACTCTGAAGACTCTATTCTATGATATACCCTGGATATTTCAGAATATAGATGCCATAGAGACATATGGTAGCACTAAAAGTTAATGTCATTGCAAGATTCTAATAGTGATAAAATGATAAAGTTATGATCCACTAAACCTATGCAACCAAGGTCACAGAAGAGTCTGCGTTTCTCAGAGGCAGGTGGTGGATGTCTGCAGTCTAACTCTGGCCCAGATTCATTTTACATAAGGAGAGCATAAAAGCTTCAAACTAAATATATGTATTGTTTCTATAAAAAGTCACTGATCTTTCCTTCTTTAAGTTCAGTATGTAATTGTGAAGCATTATCTGTTAAATGATAAATTTGGGATTCAAAAACCTCTTAGTCCTATAGAATGCCAGATATAGCCCATATATCTGGACTATATTAAGTATTGATGAATTAAAATCAAAAGTTCAAAAATAAATTAAATGGTAACAAAAGGTACATTAATCTTCTAGTCTCTTAAAAATTCAGAAAATTAGTAGTTGACTTAAGAGTCTTGGATGCTGATTTGCTGCCTGGTGTTATTGGTGAGAGTGCACAGTTCATCTCTCCTGGAATTAAGTATGTTATGTCTATATATAGTAGGAGTGGATTAAAAAGCCAGGAACACTGCTATCTAGGAATCTGATTTGATTTGGGTCATTTATGTAATTGTATCTCTGTATCCAAAGCCAGTACTTTATTCTGTGCTATGAATGCAAGTAAAATAAAGACAGGATTTTTATGAGAGATGTAACTTGTGAAGCAGAAGTTTTCTTAACAATCTGATGGGTGGAAGAGATGGACTATGGTGAAAAGGAATGGATAAAAATTTAGGGTATCAATTCTTGATGACCAAACAAATGATGATTCAATAAATGAATGAATGAATGAAGCCATTCACTTTGTCATAGTTGGTGCTCAGTGTGGGGGTGCTTGTGTGGTAGTGGTCAGTTATGTCCTGGTACTGTCAGGAGCCAAGTATGACCATTTGGTATAGAAGTCTGAAAACAGAAAATGTGTGTACCTATATCCACTTTGAAATCACCACCCCATCACCTTTCTTTTTGTAACTTGTTATGGGTTTTGAGCTCAGGTGATGAAGTACAATGAATTTAACTTTCATATGACATTTCATTTCACCTCTATCCCCTTTTTACTCTACTGTTTATACCAGGGATATAAACGTGTAAGTGAAATCATGCAATTAATGACAGGATATGTTTACCTAAATAGCGCATTACAGTTAAGAGTGTTATGTATACTAATTCTAAAGTAAAGCTACCAATTGCTTGAAATAGTTTGTTTAGTATTATTGCCTAAATCTCCATAATTATTTCAAAATTCTCTTATTCTCTAAAGCATCATGCTGTTAATTATTACTTAAAGCAGTATTTGCATATACTAAAAATATTAGGTAAATACTTATATCTTCATATAAGGAAATACTGAGATGCTATTATTTCTTTCTTATTGGAGATATGTAGATTTTTCATTTTTGTTTTCTGTTTTTTGACATCCTACATAGCTTTTCTTAATCCAAGAGATCTTCTGCATTAGATACTTGTTTTCCCATATTGTATTATCATTGACCAGTCCTAATGAGCTATGTTCATTTCCTGTCTTCAGAAGTTAAGCCATACATATTATTGTACACATGGATCAAAATAGTTCGTATGGCTTCAAAAATAAAGAAAGTTTTAGTTATAGATATACAGACATGAATGGAAAGAGGTTCATTTTTTCCCAAATTCACTTGACTTCTAGAAAGAGAGCATTCTACTAACTATAAAAAATCAATGAGAAGTAGCAGAAGCCAGCACTGTGTTGATTCAGGAATCTTTCATGATTCTTCCCCTGTGCACCAGCAAATGAACAATGGCTGTTTCCTCTGAACTCAGTAATTGATTATAGATTACTCCAATGTCAATGCCAAATAACCCACATGCTCTGTGAATGTTGTGGTTAATTTTTTTTTCAAGAGAAAGAGAGAGACAGTGAGAGAGAGAGAAAGAGAGAGAGAAGGAGAGAGAATCAATTTTATTTAGTTTTTCACGTGGCTTTTGTTGCTCCAAGACGTTGTGTAGGAGGTGCTGGGGCTTAAACTCGCCAATGCCAAGCAAGCACCATAACCACTAAACCACTGCTCCAGCCCGGTTGTGGTTAATTTTGACAGTGAAATTTAACAATGGAGTTTCCTGAGGTATGAGTGAAGTTAGAGCACTAGTTCTTAAATTAAGGTCACCAGACTAGCAGCTTCCCCAGAGAATTTGTTAGAAATGCAAATCTTCATGCCCCACCCACCCAAGTCTGACTGGTTCAGAGATTCCTGAGGATACAACCAGTAATCTATGTTTTAAGGAGTCCTCCATGTTGTTCTGTGGCTCTGATGCACCCTACTTTTTAAGGTAGGTAGGTATGGGTCTGATGCTGCTTCAGTCCATACTGTTAAAATTTAAAACATTAATTGGTGGTGTGTGGGATCTCTTTTTCAGAAAGATGTCTGTTCTGAAAGATACCTTTTTTTAGCATGCGCCAATACCATTCTAAACAATAATCGACAGCTTGCTGCTTTAGAGGATGAGAAAACTTTAAATAATTATTGAGGTTTGAAGCAATATATGGTTAAAAAGAAGTCTAACTACTGGTATTTTACAAAGAGTTTATCAAATTGTCCATATTTTATAAATGGATACATTGTGTTTTATAGAGGTCTTAAGTAATTGTTATACCTAATCATTCATTAATCTAATTGATTTTCAGGTTTTACTTTTTTTTTTTTAACCTCATCTGATTCATCCCTTCGGTTACCATAAAAATCTATAAAGTTCATATTACTTTGTAACCTGTCTATTATATAAGATTCAATGACTCAAACTATATTATTTACTTTGCCTAATAAAGTAAAAAAAATACTTCTAGATTTTATATGGCTGAAAGTAAATATAATAAAATCCAAGGCCTATGCTGGTTCTGTAAAAATTGATTAGAGGCATTGGCCCAATGAAGCTCATGAATGTTTTCATTGGAAGCACTTGCACAAATTTGGTGATGGTGTTAACACTGTTAATAAGTAACTGACACACTGAAGAACTGTCTTCAGAAATCTAAGAGTGAGTTAATTAAAGGTTGAATCCAGAGGAAGTCACCCTGGCTGTCAAGATTCATTTCGTTCAACTCGAAGTTGAGAAACACCAGGAAAAGGGAGATAATATATTCAGAAACATGCTTAAATACAGCATTCACTTTCTCAGACTTCCACACAGTGACCCATCTGCTTAGAACACATTGCCTGTTAATGATCATTTCCAAGTTCAATTCTTTACCAAATAAGTATTGGATGCCTGCCGTGCAACAGGTACCTTGGAACTTTCAGCACATCCCAAATGGATCACAGTTGATCACTGTACTGAGCCATCAGCTAAGTAATATTTTCTTACAAACTGATGACTTCTTAATAGTATCTTGCAAACTTAGGAACTATCAGAAAGCTGAGAGGAACTGTGCTTTAGAATTACATTCACCACAATCATCCTGCTCCTTTCTTCCTAAGGCAAAAGGGGAAACTCTCCTTAATTTAAAAAAGAGAATAAAAAAAATTGCTTTGTTACCATGGTAACAAAATGATAAGTGGCCTTGATGTGCTTTCACTGTGTATAAATAAGCCAACAATTTGGGAGAAAATTCATTCTTTAAAGACATTCCCTTTGAGCATATGTACTGTATGCTCTCATTAACTTATGATGGAGGTATTATTCATATAGTACTTCATGTAGCAATTAATAAATAATCTGGTTTGTAAGAAATTAAGCAGTAGGAAATGAGTCAAAGACTCAACATTTCCTCCCTTTCAATTCTATTTTTTGTTGGAGGACTGGTCTAGAAGCAATAATAAGAATGAAATGTACAAACCATGATTTGGATAATAAAAATAATTTTGAAATTCTCTTTGTACTGCTTAAGAAAGTCCCAGCCCAAAATAGAAGCACAATAAGAGAAGGTGAGCTTGAGCTTTGCTGTATGATGAATCATCTGTATTTCCTCTTGATCCTCCCTAGCTTCCACCTTATTGCTAATGCTGGATGATCACTTGTTATTACTATTGAGTCTTGCTTCACTGTCAACTCTCTATTCATGATCTTTTGAGTTGGGAAAGCAACTATAATTATTTCAGCATAAAAATAAGATAGGTAACCATTTCAGGAAATTCAACTTAACTATTTTCCAGTCTAGATATTAATTACCTTTAGCTGAAAATTACCATTGTACAACACTTCATTTCATCTTACATGCATTTGCCTTATTTTTAGAATCATATTGCTTTCCAAAGAGGTGTTCATAGCTGTCTAATTGCTTTCTCCCTCTTTATTCTCTGCCTTGCCAACTAATTTAACACCAACTAATATCCTTTCTTCCTGAACATATAGATCTAAAATTGCACTTTCTGACTCTTGTTGTTAGAGGTGCTATGCCTGCAGGTAAAATTAAATGACCCACTAATCAGGTTTTATGAGCATTTTTACACTTTTCAAGTGATTCAGCAAATAGCAGACACTTCTTGCAGCCTAGGCCATAGGCTCTGCTGTTTTATATGTCTATCTAATTAAAGAAAAAACAGACCCTTATAAGTGGTGACTAAGCCATTTTGTGTCTCATTTTAAGGGGTAAGGAGAGAAAATGGATTTATATATTGACTTGTCTCTTTATATCAAATACTAAGAAAAGATATAAGAACTTATTATTTACAAGGAGTGGTAACTTAAATGAAGCTAATTGGTTTTAAATTTGTAATAGATTCCATAAAATTAATTCATAGGACACCATCAAAAATATTTGTTAAAATTATCTTGGCAGCACTATTAAGAGGGATATAGATATTGTTGGGGTGATATTCATGCTCTTACTTTTTATGATATAGTTTATGTCTATTATTTACTTTAGTGCATGATAAAAGTGATTATCAGCTAGATTATGCTTTAGTCCAGGATCATATACATAAGTTATTAAAATAAAAATGGAATCCAAATGTCCTGAATACTAAGAACACTTTTTTAATCTCATCATGCTTCCACCTTTTTCTCTTAAAGAAATGAGGGTCTATCTCTTTGTGGGTATACACATACACCAGTTGTCAGAACCCACCGTGCACTATCAACTTTAGTGATTCCTTCCAAAACATAACCAAGCCCATAGTGGATCTCCAGTTGCCTCTCAAAGGTATGCAGCTAAGCTGAGAAATCTGCAGCCCATACACATTACAAGTTTCTACTTCCCTTCCAGGCTTTTTCTTACAGCCTCTCTCTTCTTCTCAAACTTTTTGTCCATATTGTCTAAAATAAAAGTTGGAAATCACAGTAATTGACTTGATAAATGTGCATAGGTGCAAATGACCTGATTTATGGTCACTTATGAGCTTTCACCCTTTATAGCATACTACAATAACTTACTTTTAAAATTAGGTCTTTTGTTTATTCTCTTCCTCTCCCTTTTAAAATATAAGTTACATAGGGGTAGGGATCCTATTCAGTGTTATAAACAATATACCACAAACATCTAGAGCATAGAACAATGCTTGGCATATAGTAGGTGCTCAATATTTGTAAAAAGAATTTTGGAAGGGGAAGCTATCTGTGATGTCATCTCTGTTCTTCTAGAGAGCAGTACTAAGCATAAATTCCTTGTTGAGTGCTCAATATGTGTTTTGACATTGTTTTAAGGGTCTTCGATGGATCATTTTATTCTCCTTTTACAGATAAGAAAATGAGAGTTTGTAAAGGGAAAGTTCACTCCAGGTACTACTGATATCAAATGGTAGAGCCCCAACAAACACACGCAGTGTGATTCCACAGTTCACACTCTTATCTATATAGCATTCAGTTTAAAGGTATTTTCTCTTTTGTTTGAACCAAAGAGTAGTTCTAATGATGGAAATTTTAGGTTAAAGAAAAATGCAAAGTGATACCTGGAATTTCAGAATGAAAGCTATTTCTTCAGCAGAAAAGTCTTATTAAATTATGTTCTATTACATGTTCCATCAAGGCAAATCCACGTGAAGAAACTCTACAACGTGGCATCCCATGTGAGTTGCCTTTTATTGTACACAATAGGATCTGAACTTTCTATGACTCTTTTCAGCTCTTCTCCTTGCCTTTTTCAATCCACCATGTTGGTGAGAGATTGAGTAGATAGATAAACAGAGAGAGGATGTGGTCAGCCTCATTAGCTGATAATCCAGAGGTGCAGAGATAAACAGAGGGGCAAACACACCAGTGAGGAGCTGTCATCTCCTGCTCCTGGGGACAGTCTTGCATAAGAGGTTAGTGCATGTGGGAAGGATGGCATTTTGGAGTTAAAACATATAACTTGCCAAATATTTGGAGATGGAATAAAAAAATGGGGGAAGACTCTCAAAAGTGACTGTGAGGAAAAATTTCAAGCTGGCATGACTGGAAGAAAGCTTATGGGGTTAACAGAGGAGCAAGATGGAGAGATACATTTTCATTATATTTTCCTGAAATGCTGTCAAATTCACCACTTGTAGGGGTGGAATGAAAACATTTTCAGACATGCAAAATCTCCAAACTATATAGCTTCCATGCTACCTTTGACAGGAAGCTTCTGAAAGATGTACTCTGTCAAAATGAGGGTGTAGACCACAAAAATAAGCACAAGATCTGGTAAAAAAGGAACAATGATACAAGGCAGAGAGGCAAAATGAATTTCCAGGCTGATGGTAATGGCTGGTCCCAGGATGACAGCCATGGGGCAGGCTGACACAATCCAGACTGGAGCAGGATTAGAAGGCTCCTAGAGAGAGATTTATTCAGTAGGATAAGCTTAAAGAAATGCTGCATATATTTACATAGATTGCTATTTAACAAGGAGAGAGTTCATTAACTGAATTAATGATTCATATAAGGAAAGTTGGAAATGAAAACATTAAATGTAGAATAAACAAAAAATTACACCAGAAACCAAAAATAGCCAGTGTACTACAAGGGTCAGCTGGGAACACACGTACATAGTATCAATATTTAACATTAAGGAGTCATCTAAGCATGTTTCTTCTATTGGAAAAATGAGAAGGAAAGGAGAAGGAAGTTGTGTGTCAGGTAGAATTGTGGGCAAAGTATAATCCTTAATTTTCGTTACTGGCAAATTAAGAAGTAATGAGTAAAGTAAAAAATTGAGAGGCATCCTAAATATATTATTTAGAGATGTGGGGGTACAGCAAAAGAATCAGTTGAGAGTGTTGTTCCCTGGATAAAGGAATGGCAATGGCGGCAGTGGTGGTGATGGTGGGTGTGTGCATTTATGAGAGAGAGAGTGTACAGGGTAGCAGTGGTATAAAGGTCTACTTTTTAAAAATAGGAATTCTTAATAATTGTTCAAATTTTTAAAAATCTGTATATGCAACTTTGATCTAGGGAAAAAAACCCTAGATTTTGAAAGGAAGTAAAGGAGTAGGGATTCATCTCAACAAGGGTTAATTTTGAAGGAAAAGAGAAAATGTGATGATAATGCAGTTAAGGTAAGCAGAAATTAAAGTTTTAGGGAACTTGATTTCTTCTACCAAGAAAAGAGAGAGCTCAAGTCTCCTCCAGAAAATCAAAGCAACTGAGCATCAACAAGTGGTTGGAATGTGACAGGGAACTGTGAAAAGGATTCCCAAGAGTCAGTAGAATCAGTGGACCTTAAAGGGCCTGAATTTGCAGAGTATTTTGTCAGCGAAAGTTTATAGGTTTCTGTAGAAACTGCAGTCTATGAATTTGGGGGTTTATTATGAGTTGGAAAATGGTGACTAACTAAAGGAAGGAAGAGGTTCTAGGTTGTTCCTAGTCCCTGAGTAGCTAGAGAGGCAAATTAAGCCAGGTTTGGGAGCACAAGTGAAGGAGAGATTGCGGAACTAGAAGTCATACTTAGAAAGAACAAAAAGAGAAAGGGGGATACGCAATGTGAAAGGTTGGTTTGCAGCACTGAGATTGTGCAGTAAAACTTTTTCCAGTGAGAGAAGATAAGCAGCCAGGATGAGGTGGGCTATGGTGACAGGTGACATCTATGCATCGCAGAGGCAGGAAATCAGTCAGAGAGGCCCTAGGTGCAAGGCGGAGATGAGAAACCACTCGTGAACCAAGAAGAGCACAACCATAAACACGTTCACTAGGATCTGTTTCAGGTGAACAGCTCCTGACAGGTTGGCAGCCCTGGAAATTGCCCTCAAGCATGTGGTCCTGTGCTCACGTGGTGCTGTAAATGCATCACCATGCTGCAAACAGTTAATAAATCAAAGCATGTAACTTCTGAAACATGCAGATAAATTAGTTGGGAAAAGTAAGTCTTGATTGTATGATTTTTCTTAATAATCAGAATGTATTCTAAATAATCATAAAAACAAATTGATTGCCAAAAACCATGTTAATGCCCTTTTAATTCACAAGGGTGAAGTGCATAAAAGTCAAGATACTGAAAGTTAAGGTTCTCATAGAAACATTAATTTGACAACATTATGCATACTAGGTGTAGGAGGTTTGAATTTTAGAGCATAAAAGCAGTAGGAATTACTGCAAAATGCAGCTCAGTGAAACCAAATAATAAAGCCAGGGTCAGGTCGTTAAACATGATTATAGGAAAAAATTTGTTTTGCAACCCCCCAAAGAAGGGTTGTAAAACTTAATTTTAGAAAAAATTGCCTTTAAATCTTTAAAAATGTTTTTAAATAGGATTTATTGTCCCCAAATTCAATTTTTTAGCATATTATACATCCCAACAATAGTTTATGCCTTTCATCTTCTTTTCAGATTTTATCCTAATAGACCAAAAAAAAAAAAGAACTAACTGGTTATTTTTGTGTCCTAGGTGATCAAGATTTCCTGTTCAGAGAATAAAAGTAATATTTAGGAATTTAAAATACTGTTTTTAGTATAGAAACAATATGGAGAAGATTGAAATATGAGGAAGCCTGCCAATGCACCACCTTGCTTCTATATTTGCCCTCTGTATATTTCTGCATACTTATTTGCATGTATGCATTATGTAAATTCCATCTGCCGGCCCATGCAAAATTCCCTAGATAATTAGCAGAGAAAAAGAAAGAAGCTTAAGGGCATGGTCAGCCTTTAACACCTCTCTGCTTCTGCTTCTGCCTCACCAGCTGGACAGCAGGCCTAGAAGGCTGTGTTCTCCAGGAAACTGGACAGACCACAGACTGAGCAACCCGTGATCTTGTTATCTTAGCACTCAATACCTTTGTTCTCTGTATAATTGATATAGGCAGCAAAGGCACTGGAAGCATGCAGTAAGCCCTTGGAAGATGTCACCTCAAAACTCAGTCAGAGTTGAAGGCATTATGAAGGAAGAAATGAATGCCATATAAGTGAGCCATTGGAAAGCTGGGTACTGAGATATCATCTCATTCCAGTTAGAATGGCAACCAAGAATACAAATAATAATAAATGCTGGGGAGAGTGTGGGGGGAATGAACACTTATATTCTATAAATTAGTATAGTTACTGTGGGAAGCAGTATGGAAGTTTCTCAGAAGACTAGTTCTCGAACCACCATATGACCCAGCTATACTACTATTCAGTATTTATCCAAAAGAATTAAAGCCAGCGTATTGTAGTTACACATGCATATCCATGTTTGTAGCAGCACAACTCAAAAACGTCATGTTAGGTACCAGCCTAGGTGTCCATCAACAGATGAATGAATTAAGAAAATCTGGCACATATACACAATTGAATTTTATTCAGCCAGAAAGCAGAACAAAAACATTTCATTTGCAAAAAGAACTGAAGAACACATGTTAAGTGAAGTAAGCCAGATTCAGAAAGTCAAGGGCTGTATGTTTTCTCATATGGGGAAGCTAGTGAGAAGAAAAGGGAAAAAAGGGAATCTCATGAAAATAGAAGGGAGACTAGGAGAGTAGAAGATGGATGGGGGGAAGGAGGAGAGGAGAGAAATGGAGCAGGTACTAGGTGATGAAATTAATCAAACTATGTGCATGTATGAGTATATCACAAAGAATCTCTCCATTATGTAGAACTGTAATGTAACAACAAAAGAAAATCTGTGAAATGGAGTCAAAGAAAGTTTTCCTGTTACTTTAGATATTTTATTACAATTATAATTATTAATGCAATTTTCATTATTGCTGAGTTCCAATTATTAAATTTAAGTAATAGCAAAGTTTTTTACACTTAAGTCCAATATAAGTTATTTTGGATGTGATATTAATAAATAAATAAAACTAACAAATGGTCCCCTGAAAAGAAAACAGGTCATGAAAATACAAAGATAAATTGACATTTTCCTAAGATGCATTTTCCATTGTACTTTATGTTGTAGCACAGCAATCAGTAGAACAATGGAGGTCCATTCATGGGAGTGAAATATGTGAATTCCTGAGCTTGCAAACTCCAGGGCGGGCTACTATTCAATCCACCTCCTCAAAAAGGGCACAATGGTCTGCAGTTTTCACTGAAAAATCCATGCAGCTACATTCCACAGCAATGAACTCTATAAAAGCTTGATGAAGAAAAAACGCTTTGTATGTTTACTTTAATCTTTACCCCCTGCTATTTTCTGTTGCCAAACAAACAGAAGGACAAATGCAGACTGCCAACAAACAGGATGTACAAACAAGTGTTTCTGAATATTCAGAAGTATGGTGGTATTTCTAAAGTTCAACAACACATCACTTAGAGTCTTTCTTTTGTTTTTAATTTTCCTTCTTCAGGCACCACAAGGCCACATAAGGAGGGTGAGGTCCCTGGGGTGGATTACATATTCATCACTGTTGAAGATTTTATGGAATTGGAGAAAAGCGGTGCCCTCCTAGAAAGTGGGACTTATGAAGGTAAGCAGACCTTCCCTGCAAAATCTCTTCATTGTTGCACCACATATTTTTGTTCATTTGACTGAAGTGCATCAGGATGTCAGGTTACCAATGTGCTGTTCCTTTCGGCTTCGGAGCTTTAATAAGAAAATTTTAGAAACAAGTTGAAATACATCTGAATTTTTTAAAATGCAGAGAGAAATATGTATGTATGTACCCACTACAGATCCTTGTGATCATCTCCTAAGGCTAAGCTCTGATCTTCGGGCGTTGGGGGGAGGGAGTCTTTAATTCCAGGTGGGTGGCATCTAAAAGAGTGCAGGCCTCTGTATCTGTGTGGCTTTCTCAAGTTACTCCACAATAGGGAGCTTTATTTGCCTCCCAAGGCAAATGATGGGTAGGAAAATATGATCCATAGATGAATTTCAGACTTCTGCAATAGCAAGTCTCCCTGAGTACCTGAGTCAAATATAAAGAATTGAAACCAGAACCTGGAATTCGAGAAGTACATTTCAGAGGAAAGAGCACTATGACAGGAACCAGAATCAGCCTCAGCCCAAATCTGGCTTCACTAGGATAATGTTTGTTCCTTCACATGCATTTAGTGTACATCTAATTAAAATATGTATCTGTGCTTATATATGATGAGACTTTAGCTAGAAAAAGAAAATAATACCTTTCATTCCTACTTCACAGTTATTTTATATGTGGAGTATATATACGTATAGTATAAGTCCAAAGATTAAACTAGTTTTAATGAACTGCAATTAATAGTTATGGTAAAAATAAAACTCATATCTGTGACTGCTTACCCATCCTGCATCTGAATTCTACCAGCCATCAGCAGGTAAACTGAGTTTGCTATGTTGACAACTCCGCCCCCTTCTTCCTCCTCACTTTCTTAGTTATTCAAGAACTCAGTATTTTGAAGTTGTTAGAACTATTAAAACCTCTTCCATTCCTTAGCATTCATAAGGCAACTTAGGCTAAGACATTTGCATAAATTATGGCTGAGTTTTTAGTTACTTATTTCCACATTTCCAGGAAATAGGTACAAATATCCAGGGAATTATTTTATGCATAAGTTGTTTATCTTCCCCAGATGTGTCAAGAATGAAATATCGTAGAGAGTGGTTTGAAAACATTTTAAATAAAGAAGCTTTGTTGATAATACAAAGCTGTCTTAAACTATTTATGAAATACATTGTCAATATAAATCATAGAAAATAATCATAATAAATAAGTCAGAGTTAATAAACTGCAAGACTCCTTTTCTATGGGCTTTGTGACATTTAGTGACAGTTTTAGTTTGCATTTCTACCGATAGTAATGTGTTAATTACCTTATTTAAATATCATATTTATATATTGAAGAACCAATAATTTAACATAAAGGATCATTCCAAGGACAGCATGATTAACACTATGGCTTTTCTTTTCATTTGTAAAAATAAAGACTGTGTAGACTAATTGTATAGAAGGCGGAAAGAAATCAAGCCAGATGTTCATGTTAAGTTTTCATTGTTCTTATAATAAACTCAATGTCATGAAATTTAATACCAATATTTCAAAATGTAGCTCACACTAAAGTTTAGGTTCCACTTATTTTTTAAAGGGAAATATCCAGAAACTATTCAAACATAACCAAGCTTTGTCAGCCAGATTCTTCTTCCGAAATCTTTTTAACACTGAGAGTATAGTTTGCTGCCAACTTGTTCATCACCCCAGAGGACATAGAACAGTTGAATAGGGAAGCTGATTCCATATGAGACTTTGTCAGGGGTATCAATACTATTGGTTACAAATACACAGTATGATCATGGATATGTACAAGTTTTTTTTCTCAGATCACGTAACCAGCTGGGTAGATACCTATGGAACTTTCTCAGACCTCAAGATCTGCCAATTTTCTTGCAAATATAGATGTTAAACCAATAAGATGCACTTACTAATAAAAAGTCACTGTATTTCCCCAGGATTGGTCATGAGCTCTAGACTTAGGGCTACCACTTAAAATGTTCTTTGTAAAGGAAACCGAGGAGATGCCCTTTCTGTTATTGGTGATTTCAGAATGTATAGGGTAACAATCATGTGCTTCTCAACTAGACAAAGACAGACCCAAGAACTTTTATATTTGTCAAGCTTTCACAGTATCAGTTTCTCATCAGGTTTCTTTAATAAGAGCCAGCTTCTCTACATTATAAGTTCTCCCTTTTGTACTGTTTGGGTCATTGTTCCCTTCCCTGCTTCTCTTCTGCATTTTTTAGAGCTCTCAGCCAGACTATAAAATCCATCTTTCCTATTCTGTGAATACAGTTAAGAAAATAAGAGGGAATTAAGTTATTCTCAGCATTAAGGTTACAGACCTTTTGTTAACTCTGTGGGGGTCCTTAAACCTGAAAGGAGCCTCCAAAATCTAATCCAATCTGCAAGCCAGCATAGCAAGGCCTCTAGTGCAACTGCGGGAAGGGAGATAACTCTTGCTTCTTCTTACCCATAAATAAGTGCTTTCCCTACTTGGTGTATTTCTTGCCAGAGATATTGAGAGCCACTTCATTTTTTTGATTACATCAAAGGAATCCTCTAGAAAACATCTGGTAAATTTAGCTGTGCAGCATTAAGAAAACCAAGTTCTCTTCTTTTTTTTCTTCACTGCTACCACCTGGTTTTAGAACAAGTAACACCCACCTATAAAATAGTCGTGAGGAAAAAAAATATGTTCTTTAGATCATTTCTCTTATGCACATATTTCTTTCATTGTCATTTATTTTAATTTTAGTCTTGGTGAATAGATACAACTAAAATGAAATATGTATATTATTTTATCAATTAGAAATCAAATGGAATGTTCTGAAATGCCTCTTAAAAACTGGATCGGAAGTCTTCTCCAAAGGCATATTTGTTATTGACTGGAGCCTGCAATGATAGCCTTAAAGTGCTTGAGCAACCATCTACGGTCATGCCACATAACCTGAGGCAGAATTTTAGTTCATTGTTCTTTTTGTTTGTTCATTTGTTTGTTTGACAGTATTACATATTGGAGAGAATTGTTGTTACATATTCATGCAAACATGGACATTGACATAGTGAGTTAAGGCTGATCCTAGTGCAGGATCTCCCCCATTCACCCATTCCCCATATAAAAGCTTTTCTTCTTGTCCTACCACCTTCAAATCTGCATGCTTCGTCTCCGTTTACTATCAGGGACTGACTGGCTTGGCATGTGAAGGCCCAGGAGGGACTGGCTCAAGGATGACCATTAGGTATTAGTGAAAGGATCCTATTTTATGACCTGGATATCTCATCCTCAACTTTGCATACTGAATCAGGTTTAACATTAAATTAATAAATCATATTTTTATAAATCTATTAATCATCTAGTATTGGTTAACAGAACAAAGCCCAATAATGATCTTGACATAACTTTATGCAACGTGAACAACGTTATTTATGCACCTTTATATAGGATTTAAGGTGTAGACTTCATGTGAAACACAAACCACAGAGTTCTTTGGATGAATACAGATAATTCCTTTGGAATTAAGGTCACATATAGGTATAGGTGAGACACCAAGAAGTGGACTCAAATGAGTAGGTCGGACACTCAAAGGTCAGTAACCTAAGGAAAATGATTCTTTAAGAACTGTCCAAAGTGCTGAATTGCCCAGGACTCTAAACAAGTGAATTCAGTCTGAGCTATTTCCTCCAGTATTCTGGAATATTACATTTGTGGTTACACTCATCAGTCATACCAGTTGCCTAAGCCTGCATCTGAATGTCATCATTAACTGTGTTCCCTGAGCTGCACCTGGACTATTTCACTTAATGCACATACTGAGATTAGCTACAGTCATGTTCCACAGCACTCCTTCCACCGTAATATCCACTACAATAGTTTTCTTTTGTGCCTTTCAAATAAAACAAAGCTATACTTCTGTTTGTAGAAAAAATAATCAATCCTAAAATTAAATGGACATAAGCTTATTGTAATACTGTTGCCTTTTTTTAAGGACCAAAACAAGTCCAACAAGTTTTGGGGGAATACAGTGCAAACATGGCATTCACCTTTACCTTAATGATGTGATTTCTCAAATCACAGACCCTAATATATACATAGACTTGGGCCTACCTCAGAGTTTCTTAAACAATTCCTTAAGAGACTGTAAAATTCAATTTTTCCCACATCTATACAAAAGAAACGCTGTACTTTGTGAATCATATTAGAATTTAAGTATTTAGTAGAAATAATTTTCTAGGAAAATAAGGCATTACTACAATGAAAGAAGAGATGCAAAAACTTCTACACAGATACATCTTATTTTATTAACTAACATCAGCATCAACTTTTTTAGTATTACCTTGATGCACTTATTATTGAAATTCTGAATCTCTATTCTCAATCAAAATAGCATTTGGTTATATAAAAATGTCCAGTTCAAAGAAAATTATTATTGACACCATAAACAGTCTTGAGAAAAAGCTTTCTTCTATCAGTCCAAATTTGTACACTGAAATGTAAGTAATATTTCCTAAAGGATAGATCCAGATCAATGCTTCATTTAATGCTAAGATTTTTATCATTCCCAGAGACCAGAAAGAGATAAAATTTTGTCATCCTCCTTTCCTTAGTACCTTATTACAGGGAGAAGTTTTACCGTGTTATTAATAACCTCCACAACAGCAGTAGATTCTTGGAGCTTGCAGTTAAAATGGTCCAGCTGTTCTTACCTGTCCATCTTATAACATTATTTTCCTCTTGTTACCTTTTGATTCTTGCTTCTTTTCCTTTCTCCCTTTGTTATGGGTGGGGTAATTCCTAGGTCATGCATTTGAGTGAATATTTTGGGAACACTGAATAGTCATTGATAAAGCTATTTATCTAACCTCAAGGGTAAAATATATTTAGTGAAACTCAATCACCCTTTGGAATATTATAATGCCAGTTGTTTAATTTTTTTGTTTTGTTGTTGTTTTTATTTTGGGGGGGTTGTTTGTTTGTAAGTGATTCAATTTTGTTAAGAGCTATCAAAAGAGATTGTGTGTTTTTTTGTTTTTGTTTTTTTTAGTTTTTTTTCATGCAGCTTTGTTCATGTGTAATATACTAGCACTGGAAGTGTCATCGTGAATTAAAATGTGACAAAATTCTCTTTTGGTTTGAGATTTTTGCAAGTCCAGCCTTCTAAAATATGTGATATTAATGTCTACTTCTAAATATTTTGCCTCACAGAAGAGAGTAGAAGAAATGCCATAAACAATAATTAATATCACCATATAAATTGTATAAGATCATTAACTTAAAGGGTAAAGTCTACAAAAAATAAAATATTTTTTCCTGTTGCCTTAAATGCAACATTAACCAGTTTACTCTACTAGTTTTTATAGCTGAAGGGAACAGGAACAGACTTTTGTTAAACAGTTCAGTATTCATGGATATATAGTACTCACTTTGTCCCACAATTCATAATATTGGTGTTCACAATTTCATTCATTTCCCTCAAGCTTATGGCTTTAATTGTGATGATTTTCTTATTCTTGTAAGCACCCCTCAACAATTTGTATTGAGAATTCACCTGGAAAATAAAATCACACCCCTCATTGAATGGGAAGAAAAAAATGCAAGACTTCCAAAAATTTACTTATATTTCTCTCCACTGTTTTGACAAGCAGAACCCATTTGCCTTTGCTGTTGGGCAAATATTTTCAAGCACTCTTAAATTGTTTTCTGAGTGGACAAGAAATGAAAAGAACCCTGATAATACTTCTTAATTTTGATGTGCATATTCTGCAGCTGTGAATATGTATTACATATATTGCCCAAATGTGATAAATTTGTAACTCTCAATGACAGTAAGCTTACTCATTTTACAAGAGGCACATGAGAGTCTTGATCGCATTGACTACCTCGGTCTTTTGCATGAGAGCAGTCTTCGTCTGAAATAAGCTCATCACAGTGATGCTCGGTGGCTCTTGCATGTTAATAATTAGATATGACATACGGACATTCCTAAAGCAGAGGTTTATTTACCCCAGTCATTCTCAGTGGTGCCCTACTGTCCTCTTGCTGTCAAAGCTTTTGAACAGACTTGTTCCACACATCAGTGACTTGAAAGCTATAACCTAACATCCTACTCAACAAAAGTGATATTTGTATCTAAATTTTAAATGTGAAGTTAAAAAAAAAAAAACCTCCAGAGACATTCTTTCCTTGTATCTTCTACACTGCTGATCTGAGGCACGGAGGAGACTACAACTCAGTAACCTCAAGTGTATTTCTCTTAGAATAGAAATCCTCAAAAACAGAAAAAGCAATACCCTAATTTTTATTGCCAAGCAAATATGTTGTTTAAAGAGCCATTGATCTCAATTGGCAACAAAGTTGCAATAAATATCAATGGTTTATGAACTATTTTACAAAATGCCACTTTTATATACACTGTCCAAAAACATAAAATGTGAAACTTTGAGGTCTCCTCTGATTTGCTTCTGGGTTGACAGATGTACTGAGTGGTTTGATTAAAAATTAAGATTCTCCTAGATTATGTGTTGCTTTGACTTTGGTGAGTCTGATACATGAGCTTGACCATTCACCCAAGCCTGGGTTTTGCTCTAACCTCCACAAATGAGGGAAAACATTTGACCCTTGAGTCTCTGAGTTTGGCTAACTTCATCAGCATAATTTCTTCATTGCCATCCATTTATCTTCAAATATTATAATATCATTGATTCTAATAGCTGAGTAAAACTCCTTTGTGTGTGTGTGTGTGTGTGTGTGTGTGTGTGCACCACAGTATTTGGATCCATTCATCCAGTGACAGGCATCTGGGCTGATTCCATAATTAAGCTATTGTAAATTGAGCTGCTATGGACATTGATATTGTTGTGTCACTGTAATTGCTGAATCTAGCTCTTCTGGAAAAATACCAAGAAGAGGGATAGCTGGGTCATACAGTGGATTCATCCCTAATTTTTTGAGGATTCTCCACACTGTTTTCCATAGTGGCTGCACAAGTCTGCAGTTCTTACAACAGTGTGCTAGTGTTGCTATCTACCCACAACCCTTCCAGCATCTGTTATTTGTTTATATTGTTCATCTTTGCCAATATGACTGGAATGAGGTGAAATCTTAATGTAGTTTTGATTTGCGTTTCTCTGATTACTAGTAATTTAGAACACTTTCTCATGTATAAGTCAAAGCAACACATAATCTAAGAGAACCCTAGATATGTGGGGAGGGGGAGAGGAGGAGAGTGGGGGAGAGGGGAGGGAAGATAAGGAGAGATCTGTAGGGGGAATCAATAATGTAGCTTAAACTTTACTCCCCAAAGAAGCTAAATAATACTCATGTAATCATCTAATTCTGGATATACTATATATATGACATTTATATCTTTTATGGGGGGAATATAGAAGAGTCAAGAAACTGGAGTGTGAGTGATTTGGGGTGATTCTGGATTAGGATCAGGGGCATAGCATATTATTACTACATATGCATCTATGATTGTACAACTCAACTCCTCAATGAATTTTTTTTAAAAAAATTATAATATAGTTGTTCTTTAAAATGTCCTGGTGTCTGCATTTACAAGTAACCATGTTAGGGCTGGAGCTGTGGCTTGGCAGTTACAGCACTTGCCCGGCATGTGCAAGTACACAGGTTCAAACCCAGGACCCACGTATACAACTGAGTGTCAGAGCAATGAAAACCATGTGAAAAACAATAAATATTGATTCTCTCTCTCTCTCTCTCTCTGTCCTTCTCTCTTTAAAAAACAAAAGTAATCATGTTATAGAAGATTCCTCATGTCAGAGCTCCTTGTTAAAGGCTTGGAAATTCTGATTGTTATGGCACATCATTCATAAAACTAGACTTAAATATAATATGCTGAAGCTGTTGGCCCTTCGCCAAATAATAATTAGTTCTCTTAGATCTAGTAGAGACTGGAGCTATGTGTAGTAACTAGGTAAAATCAGAATTGATTAGTCAATATACAGTATCTGTATGAGACTATTTCCATGCAGGAGAATTCTTAATGAGTCTAAAAATATGAATTTTTAGGGACCAATGAAAAGCACAAATTGATGTTACTAATTATAACAAAGTGGAAAGTTTGATTTATAAGGACTTCAGCCAATTTATATTAACTGTATTGGCCTTCTTCCTGTTCTTTAAAGATTACAATAATATTTCTACCAACCTAGGATCTTAAATTTGTCATTTCATTTTCCTAAACCACTCTTTTACCAAATACCTAAATCTGTCTTTTACTTACTTTTTGATAGTAATCTAAGAGTCAACTTTTCAGAAAACATTTACCTAACCACCTTGTCCAAAAACACACCTGCTGTCATTCTCTATCCTCTTCTAGCCTTTTTTCTTTATTGCATTTGTTATAATTGACAATGTATTTTGTATGTATAGACTTATTCATTATTAATATCCCCCACTGGATTGTAAGCTCTAAGAGATCAGAGAATTTGTATCACTGCTAATTCTCATGTTTAGAATGTTCCCTGGCACCTAGGAAGTGCTCACGAAATATATTTACCTACAGGTTGGATGAATTACTTAAGGCCTGGTGTTTTAGTCAGCTTTTTCACCACTGTGCCCAAAAGACCTGACAAAACCAAAATAGAGAAGGAAAAGTTTATTTTGGACTCACTGTTTCAGAGGTGTCAGTCCACAAATGGTCGATTTCTTTTGCTCTGTGCCTGAGGTGAGGCAGAGCATCATGGCAAAAGGGTGTGGAAAAGGAAAGGCCATTAAGAAAGAGAGCTCGGCTCACCAGGGACAAATTATATACACCAAAGGCACATCCCCGGAGATCTGCCTCCTCTAGCCACAGCCCGTCTCCTTACACTTACCACCCAGTTAATCTGTATCAGTAGATTAAGCCATTGATTAAGTGACACCTTTCATAACCTAATCATTACACCTCTGAATCGTCTTGCATTTTGTTACACATGAACTTTTGGGGGACACCACATATCCAAATGATAATACCTTAGTTCTTTCCTCTAACCCAACAATGGGAATTCCTTTACCACCACATAGAGATCTATTCTAATTTGAGACTCTGAGACACATCTTAGTCAAAATGCTCTAGGCCAGCAGTTTGGAGCTCTAACATCAATTTGACCTTACAATCTAGTCCCGGGCTAACCTTATAACTATAATAATTTTGCATTTGTCTTAATTCTCATAGTTCGCATTATGAGTCCCTGTTATAAGCTCTTGTTCTTGTTTCTGTCTTGATACCTTACAAAATATACTTTATCAGAACAGTTCATATCTTGCTATATCCATTCCTCATAGTCTGGTTTTCCCTAATAACATTCAAACTCAAAACCTGGTAGATGTGGTCAATAAAACCCAATCAACTCCCTCTGCAATCTCATCAAATTTCCATGAATTATGCTACTTATGGATTAATAATAATTACCTTTTCTTATTCCTTCTATCATTGTTAATGAACTATTATTTTCTCAAAATTATTACTAATACTTCCTTGATTTCTTTGTCTTCATTACAAAACATCAATGGAAAGATGTAGAATAGAAGCAATGAGGCCAAACTTATGTGCACAGTAGAAAAGTCCTTTGATAAGTGGGAAAATATACAAGTTAAGAAACATTGATTGATTCATCGATTTTTGGCACCAGAGATTAAACCCAGGGTGCTTAACCACGAGCAACATCTCCAGCCGTTTTTATTGTTTGAGACAAAATCTCACTAAGTTGTTTAGGGCCTCGCTCAGTTGCTGAGGCTGTCTTTGAACTTGCAATCCTCCTGCCTCAGCCTCTCATCTCACTGGGATTATGGGCATGTATCACAGGGTCTGGCTCAGAAAGTTATTTTAAAACTAAGGAACTAGAATGTGTATTTTGTAACTAAAGAAACAAAAAGACTTTATACTTATTGTGGTCATGTGCTTAGAGTTTAAGTACCCCACTAATGTTTTCTGCCTGGCTTTAGATATACTGTAGGGGAGCATGAATTTGTTTATTGCTCCCCCATTTTTAGAACAAATAATGAAAAAGAATAGGAAAAAATTTTATCCAGTTCTTACTTCTTCACTGCTAACAAGATTTTTACTCCTACCAGCCCCTTGTCTTTTTTCCTTTTATATTAGGATAACTTTAAATTTTCTTGTAATATGTAAAAGTTTGATCCCTTTAAGCAGTTATTGGGTAAAATGAATATTTTAAATTTAGATGCTGACGGTGACCCAAAAACTTGACATGTGGAGTTAGTAAGCAAAATGTTTTAAACAATATACAAGAGGCTTAAATTGATAGGAACATGATGATGGGTGAATAAAAATATCTGAGTTTAAAGTTTGCAATGAGTTTCCTTTCTTCTCTCCCTCATCTTTATATCCAAAGCTAGGACAGCAAGGGCCATGCATTTGTCTAGAGAAACCTTCTATGTGGCACTGTGATCTGATTCTGGTCTTTTCACTCTGGACTAGGTTTCAGGAGCAGAAAGGTTTCTCCAAGTCAGATCCCTCAGGATCATCTCCAGGAGAATTAGATATTTCCTACGTCAGTTCCTGCTCTCTAACGATGAGAGTAAAATTGTCTTTGTCAAACCTCTAGAGAAAATTTTCCAGTGCAGCTGTCTGGCTTTCTTGGAGATGAATCAAGTATTGCTATATGGGAGGTAAAGCGTACCCTATAGCAACAGGGCAGTTTGCTATCCTGTCTGCCTTCAAGCAAATCCATGTAGATAACTTCATCTACTCTCCTGTTTCCTCCCAAATCCCCTTAAATTCAATAAGAGTCTTGTGTTAAAACAGCAGCAAATTTGAAGAGAATGTGTGCAGTGGTGTGTGTTACGGAAAGAGGTATGAGGACAACGACTTCTGTAGTCAGGAGCAGCAACAGCCTAAAAGGGAAAAGATGGGAACAGTGCAGAAATTTAGAAGAAATATAACAATGGAGTTATTCAGGGCCATTTGTCAAAAGCAAGTGTGCTCATCCATCTTCCAGGGGAAAACAGTGTTATAACAGCTCTGCTCTTGAGTTTACAAATAATGACCCTGCTCTATCCAGAGAACGTCAAGTTGTATGCATAAAGGTAATATTTGAGAAAGATTTCCTTGAAAGGGGTTAAAATTTAAACATTTGGACTTTTGAAGGGGAAAGGTCAGAATAATTGACTGAATAGAGTACCAAATTCCCTGAAAAAGCCAGGCAATTGGGAAGCAAATCTTAGTATGAAATACTATAACTATCTTCTGTCTAGAAGGAATTTATAACGCACATGCAAACTTAGATTCAAGTTAACATTGGATTCTACTGTCTCAACAATTAATTTATGAATACATTGTACAAATGCAAATAGACCTCATGTCCTTGAAGACAATCTAAACGTATACAAATATACTTAAGAAAAATGAACTAGAAGGTTTCTAATTATAGTGACATTGAAAACTGTAGATTCTTTGGTCCTAGTAATATCATTTTTTTAAAGTCAGAATTCCTGTATGTGATATGTTTGCAAAGCAATTAGTGAATGTGCTAGATTTTAGATAGATCTATCAAAATATTGGTGAATTAAAAATTGCTAATATTAATGTTAATAAAATGCACATTTAAAAATTCATCTGTTACTTTAAAATCTCTGCATAATAGTATTTTCCCCAACTTTCTGGGACACTCATCTGTCTCCTGATGTTCTTAGGACTCATAGCTGCAGGCTATTTTCTGCTAAACCTCTATTCACAGATGGAGAGGAAATAAAATACTTTGGTATCTTGGTTTATTCTCATGAAAAGTCCTCAATTCAAAGTATTTACTCATCTTAGAAGCAAAACATATTTAATGAAAGGTAAAGGTATCTTGCTCCATTATGAACATTTTCATTCATGTTCCTGGTCCTGCCTTGGCAATAGCCTTCATTTTAGTAGTCCTGTTTTGGGGGAGATTTGTTTTTTCTTTTTAATATGTGGCTCCTGTTATGTTTTCATTCTCTTACAATTTAGAATGTTTTCTTTTTATTGATCTTTCAAATGTGTTGTTTCTACCAAAACTTACTGGCATTATATGCTTTCTTGATCCTTGCTTTGTTTATACTTTGCTTTCTTAGGAGAATTGAGAGGGCCTGGGAAGGAGTTCTGACATATATTTGCTTTCATATCCCAGAAAGCTTACTGATGAGGTATGCCGCAGTTTATACTTTAGTTGGTCTTATTCTTATTCTGAATCTTACATTTCAATACTTTTTTCTCATAAAATTACAGAGAACAACAATGAAAAAAATTGAAATGATATTTACAAATGTCCCCTCAAGGCAATGGTTGCTGTTGAATACATGGACACTTTAACTAAATGATTCTCCCATCTGTAGAAGAGGCCATGCTGTCGTAGGAACAGAAGATGGTGTAGTTTGGCATGTTATATGCTCAGAAACAGAGACAATTTACCCCAATTCTCCACATTTTCCATGTTATTCAGTAATCTGAAAGGTATACTAGCATCTTCTCTCTTGGCATATGGATCCAACATACTCACCTTGGCCTGAAGTTTGTGCAAATGGAACTAATCATTTTAGTTGATATTTTATCTCTTCCACTGTTTAATTATATGGTATTCCTTGTAGTTCAGAAAATATGCCACTTTCCTCTTTTATTCCTTAATACTCCAATTCCCAGCCCTTTCTCTAGGCAGGCCTTTTTTAGTGGTAATTAGGAAGCTGTTGAGAGTAATAAAAGTGTTTGTGTCTGAGTATATGAGCATTGCACTAACATAGAAAGAGCTATATACGTTGCGTTCATTTTTTCTTTTCCTACTTTATTCTTTAATTTAAAATGTTGCTGTATTTCTAGAATGTCCCTGGTTTGTTATGGTTCTCATGTCACCTAGACACCTTCCATGTGTTCTTGCTACTGCTTGTTTTCTACTCCTTGGGATTCCTAAAAGTTGTTATTGACTTAACTCTATCATTTTTAATTTGGGGCCTTTGGGGCCACACACATTTCTTGGTAGCCTTCTATAGCTTCTTATTTTAGAATATTAGTTTTTTAGTAAAATTGTTTATATTCTACCAATATAGGTTTCCTATTACTAAAAATGTTTTATGTTTCATTTAAATTTTATCTAACTCTTCCTTTGATGAAAAATGAATATTGATGCCATCTTATTTGCCAGATACAATAACAGAGGTAGAAATCATATAGGAATGCATCCCAACAGTGAATTCCTGACAGTAAATAAACGTAGATCTCAGCTACCTCAAAATAATATTGATCAAGAGTTGGTCAGAGGTAGCAAATACATTAAATGTGAATTTGAAGATATCAAGATGGCAGATGAGAAGCTGGTGTTTAGATTTTGAATAGAAGATTTTGGGGGTGGTAGGATGGCTTGGTTCCTAGAACAGGAATGGGGTTTAATGGATCCTGCTTAAGGAAGGGTGAATACAGGTTGTTAAACCTTTATTGTGCTGGTAGCTCCCTTCAAAATGTGAGTGTCGTTGGCAGTGCACTTAAAGGAATTAAATATAACCATAATACTGGACTTTTCCTGAGACAGGATTATCTAATAGAGTTTGCACCTAGCCTGTATGTATGAGTTCTAGAAAGTTCTGATTCCTTTAATATCAACTAAGCCATTCCACAGTATCCATCACATCTTTAACAAATTACGAAACAGTCTCTCTTCAGTTGTGACAATAACAAAACATTCTACAGATGTATGGAAATACAAAAATATAGTCATAAAGGGTTGTAGTGTTTCAATGAACCAAGGCCTTAGTAGGAAGACATTGTGGACTAGAAGAAGTCACAAATGCATGCTGTCCACGTATGCAGTAGAGACCTAGGAATCACTCGTTCAAATGCTCATCTTGGATTTGTTATGAATTTAGTGTTAAGCCTTCATTAAAAAGACTGTAAAAGAATTTGAACTCTGCATTTAAACGACTGCTAAATTGTTTGTGACAGCAGAATGAGACTTGTTCTGAATGACCATAAAGAATGGAACAAGGGGCTGGAGCAGTGGCTCAGCGGTTTCGGCGCTTGCCTGGCAAGCACGAGGACCAGGGTTCAAACCCCAGCACCACGTACCCAACTAAGTGTTGGAGCAACTAAGGCCATGTGAAAAACTAAATAAAGTTGTTTCTCTCTTTCTCTGTCTCTCTCACTGTCCCTCTCTCTTTAAAAAAAAAAAAAAAAGAATGGAACAAGAACAAATAGGCACAGAGAGAAAAGATTGTGAATCAATACAAAGATACGATTCCAACAGCCACAGCTGATAAAATAATAAACTAAATGCCTTGGTAAGTAGTTGCAAACATGGACTAAGAATTGTCTTGGAAGAGTTGTTCTAGAAGGGAGACTGGTAACAGCCACATCAAAATGTTAAAAGCAATACCAGACTTCATGCTTTGCAGATACCATCTCTAATTTTCTCAACACTTCTTCAGTGGAACTGTTATATTAGCCATATTTATGAAAAAGGAACCTGATGCTTAAAGATGTTTCATGACTTACAAGAATTCTCTCAGGTAGGCAGAAAAGTCAAAATTACCTCCAACCTTCTTTGATACAAAGTCTGTGATTGGAAAAAATATTCCTCACTGTCAAGTTATCCAATAATTCAAAAGCCAAGTTTTGTCTTTCTTTTCCCTTCCACAACTAGATGAGTGGTTCTAAGTCTCTGTTATTCTAGTTGTCTTTCTGTGGCTTTCACCTCTCTCTCAACCATAATCATTCTAAACCAATATTTTAAAAAATATTCATGCATAGCAGAACACAAGACACATGAAATTATACTTTCTCAAAGACGGAGAAAGCCTTCTGTGGTCAAACAAGTCTGGAAAATACAAAATAGTGCCTACTCCTTGGAAAATTCATATAATGAACTTGTGTTTTGAAAGATTTTAGAAGTCTCTCCATAATTCGGCCTATTTAACTTTGCATGTTCAAACTTACCAGATCATAGAACCAATTGGTATGGAACATCTCCCCAGAACCTGTATTATAGAATACACTTTAGGAAGCAATGATATCATGCTCTCTGGGTATGCATGGCCTTCCTTGTAAAGTGAAATGGTTGAGCTGAATGCCCTTCAAGAGTCCTACCAGCACTGTAATGTATAGTAATGATTTTCTGTCCACACAGCCAGCTCTGCCTCAACTAATCACTAGGACTTGGCCCCTAGAAACCTCACCAAGGTCAGTCAACAAGCAATAAGAGATCAGGGTGGTATCAAGGACCAAAATTAATTATGTGGTCAAGTTCAGTATCATAGAGCCCCAGTGATTTCAGAACAAATTTCCTCAAATTTCTCTCTATATAACATCTCTTTAGCCTTCCCCCAGCACTAAAATAGCATTTTATCATATAAGTCAATGTGGGCATACCATGGAATAAAGAATATTAAAATATAAATTTTAAATGAGACACTAAGTTATTGTATCATAATAAGAATAACAATGAAAACATTAATAAGAAGCCCATCTATAGAGTTTGAGCCAGACTTTATTATTAGATATATATCTTATATATAAATACAGAGTGGAGTGACTGGATCACAAACCATTTAAGTGGCTGAGAGCTGGCATGGAAGAGTAGGAATGTGTGAAATGAGGAGAAAGGGTTTGTGAAGAGGATTGATTTGGAGAAAGCTAAGTTATGCTCTGACTTCACCCCCCCCCCAAGCAAAGGAATGAAGGGTAATTCCCATTATACAGGTCAAGATAGGGGCATAGTATTTGACCCCTTCATATGTGGCCGAGTAGACTATTGTCCATGTGGATCCTAAGAAATCAAAGCCTATGGAGATCACTTGAGCAGCCCATGATAGCTAAACAAAGGGAATCAATTTGTTCCCTTAGTTTGTCATCACAAAGCTGCATGTGTCCTCTGGTACTTATGGAGTTGTCTTACATCCTCTTTAGGGGTTCTTTTCTAAAATCTGAAAGTGGCAGATCATGGGGGAACTGAGGAAAGAGTCAAGCAGAGCCAGAGGAATGGGCCAGCTTATACAACAGCAGAGCAGGGATGCTGCCAGCACAAGAGATTCAGAGCTCCAGTAGAACTGCTAACAGGTCAGCAACTGGAATTGATGAAGACCAAAGAGGATATAACACAAGGCACCAAAAAGCAGATCTCCTACACTTTCCTTATCTAGGCATAAAGGAAACTTACAGGACCAGTGTTTTGTACTTCACAAAATCAAAAGGAAATTCAGAATACCAGCCTCTGAAAAGACCAGTTATTGAAAATTGAACAACTAAGGTATCAACAAGGACACAGGGGGAAAGGATCATTTCCCTTTATTTAGTTGCTTTTTTTTAGCATAAATCCCTCTCAATGCCGCACACTATTTTTTATAGAAAGCCTCTCACTTTTGTTAGCTTAACCTCTTTTACTGAGACAGAATACAAAGTGCAATTTTTCAAACAAAAGAGGAACTTAGTTTAGTGTCCCCAAATTGAAGCAACTTCTAGCCTTGGAAACTAGATCCTACCACTGGACCACAGCTTTAGAACACTAGCCAAAATTCCCAGTTCTCATGCTTCTTTAATTCCTCCAGATTCAAAATCCAACAAAAGTTTCCATTTGGCTGAGATTAGGTCACATGACTACATCTCAGCTCTCAGAGCTCAGGGAGATATTTTTCTGTTATGTACATGCAGTGGGAGGTGGAATCCCCTTTCTCATAAAACTCACACAGTGGTGGATTTTGGATTTTTCAAATAGAAGAAAGAATTAAGATGTTAGATGGAAAAATAATAATATCCAGCCCTCCTCCCACTCCTCATCATAGCAATAGGTATTTAAAGGACAAAGGTCCTTGTAGAAAGAATATTTGTAAAACTATGGCATTTTGGTTATATTGTTAATATAATTCCATTACTATCCAGGACTTGCAAGGTCTAGGAAAATCTGTGCTATACTTACAGATGTATATAAAGTATTTAGAAATAAAAAGAATAGGTCTGCAATCAAAAATAAGGAAATGTTTTTCAATAGGAGAAACAGCCCACATATATGAAAAAAACAGATATAGAAAAAGCAGAAAGTATAAAGGAAATACAAGAGGGGTATGTTAAGCAGAATACAAGGGCATGTAAACTGCAAGACAAGGGGAAATTTTATAGAGCAGTCACTTTAGATATATTTTAAGACTTTATTGATGCTATAAAATTCAAACACTATAAACCTGGATTCTTTGTCAAAAGTAGGCTATTACATGCAAAAGTAAATTGAATTTAGATATAACAGAGAAAGTAGAGGTAAACCACTGCAACATTTTATATAAGGTCTGCACAAAAAACATTTTAGAAAATATTTTTAAAGCAACACACAAAAAACTTTTCAGATGCTTCAAACATTTTAAGGGAAAACAGCTGCAGACTTAGGGATACTTATATGTAGTCTCTGTCTCTCTCCTCTCTTCCTATTTCTCCTCTTCTCGTGTTATCTTTGACCATTCTGTCTCAGTCTCCTTTGCTTATACTTATTGCAAAGGTAGTTAGGATCTTAATTTTTTTTCTCTCAGTCTGCATGTTCGATTCTCCTATCCTAAAATCTGCATCCCCAACTGAGACCTAATTCCTGAGTATGAATGCATACATAGTCTATATTTGGATTGACCTTCAAAAACGAATCAACTAAAATTCTCCTAAACAGAGCATGCCATCACCATAAAATTTATGTCCCTCCTGTGTTCTCAGTCTCAGTTAATATAGAAACCATTTACACAATGTCCCAAATCAGAAGCCTGGAAGTTGTCTTTGAGTTCTCACAACATTCATGTCATCATCAGGTCCTTCCAGTTCTAAATTCTGAGCAGGACCTCTTTAATGTGTAGACTGTTGTCTGTCTCTAATGTCCCCTGGCACTGCTCATATTCTCATCAAAGGTCACCAATGGTGTCCCTTCTGGCCTTTCTCTGTTGGTGTTAAAATAATCTTCCTAGTACCCAAATCTAATAACATCATTTCTTTGCTCAAATAACTCCCATCAATGTCTCCATAACATCCTTTGGTTGAGCATGGTAGCACACCTCTAACCCCAGCAACTGGGGAGCCTGAGGCTGGAGGATTGCAAATTTTAGGTTAGTCTCAGTAACTTAGTGAGGCCCTAAGCAACTTAATGAGACCCTGTCATAAAATAAAAAGGACTGGGGATGTGGCTCACTGGTTAAGCACCCCTGGGTTCAATGTGTACTACCAAAAAAAGAAAAAAAATCCTAATAACTACTCTGTGTCCCCTCTCCTGACAATACTTCACGAATTCCTCCCCAGGAATTATAGATTTCTTAAAGTTCTACTAAAACATTACTTCTGTTCACATCTTCATGTCTTTGTGCTTGGATTTTCTTCTACCCTTCTTTCTGATTCCGTTTAGTGAAATTCTGTTGATCTCCAAGCAGACTTCATTGTACCTTGTGTTTTGTGCCATGTAGTCTTCATCATGACGACTATGCAACTGTAATGTCTGTTACCAGTTTTTGTTTCTACTGAATTTTAAAATTCCTTGTATAGTTCATGGTATATAGTAGGTACTCTGAATCTTGGTTACATAAAGTGTGGATGGATTAAAGAATATTTCACAATTTAATTTTATATGTTATGCAATGTTAATTTCATATAAATATTTCTCTCCAAAAGGTTATGTTCTAACGTTCACTATCTCAGTGAATAACTCCTTGTCTAGCTAGTTGCCTGAGTTAGAATGCCAAAAGGAAATCTTGGCACATTCCTCTCTCACCTCCATATCCATTTGGTCACAAGGACAATCAACATTACTTTAAAACATTTGATTCGTCCACTTCTCAGTTCTGCTATTACCATCAACCTAACCTAAGGTGCACTGTTTCTTCCTGGATTGCTGTAGTAAGTCCCCTGAATAGCTTATGTGTATTCCAGACTCTGTCTACTTTAATTTTCATGTTTTATCCAGAGTTCTTTTCAAATTAGAGGGCCAACCTCTCATCTCTTCCACTGCCACCCATATCCCACCCTCTAATTCACATACAAAATACAAGGATCCCTGGCTTGGATTTGCTCCTGAGAGTAAGGAAAGGGAGTTGATTTGATTTTTCATTATTGAGAGTAAAGAGAGAAAAATAGGATGGGGACACATGGAGTATTAAAAAAGCAGTATCAAGAGGTTACACATACACCTAATAATATGAATTGACTTAAGAACATAGCTTTAACAGAAAATAAAATTAAACTAGATTTTATTACAATTTCATTTACGTGAATTTAAATGTATATATGCAACTGACATTAGCAAGGATATAGTGAAATACAAAGATAGACTTACATTTCCTGCTACTCATTCCCAGTTTCATTTTTCTCATTGGTGCTTATAAAGTAGCTAACTTACATTTTGTTTACACAATTATTTTTCTTGGTTTTTTCTACCACAAATGTAATTTACATAGGAATTTGTTATCTATCTTGTTCATAGCTATTTTCCCAGTTCCTAGAGTAACACATAGCACACAGCACACTCATGCTCAGTCAATATTTGTTTAATGAATGAATTTCCTTTTAATTTATCTTTGGGGTGGCAAATAATGGGATTCAGTATAGAGGTAACATGTAATCTCTCAATTAATCTGTCAAATCACCAAGAAAGAGCAAACCAAAATCCTTCACATGCTCTTCAAGCTATTCAGATTTTAGTTCCTGTCTATATTTAGAACTTCATTTCTCCAAATGTCCTCCCTGGCCTTCAATATGTTCGAGCCACCTACTCCCAGTTCTTCAATGTACCACATTTTACGCCACCTCAGATCCGTTATGCCTACTGTTTATTTTGCTTAAAAAGCTTTCTCTGACATAATTCCCTCACTGCAATAGTTCTTTGCCTAGTTAAAACCTACTCTTCCTTTATACTCCAGCTCAAAGTCTACTTCTTCAAGGAATATTCCTTGCTTCCTTTGTCTAACGTGTTGCCTTGGAAAGGTGGAATCCTGTTTCTTCAAGATATTAACATGATTTATGATTGGGTGTTTGATTTTGTTATTTCATTAGTTCCAATCTAGCTCACCAGTCTATGAACTCTACAAGGTCAGGGACTCTTTCTCATTTGACCATGATTATTGCATTTCTGGTGTCTAACTCAGTACCTGGCACATAGTGGATATATACCAAATATTAGCTGTTTAAATGAATGAGTCTCCTTTTATGTTTCTTTCCATCTTTGAAGAAATAGAAATATGTCAGAATACCCTTAAATTAAGAAAGCATCACCTTTTCAATTTTTCAGTCCATTTCAAGATCACCCTTCTTACAACATGGCTTTCATTGATCTCTGTCTCATTATAAATGATATCAAGTTCAGGAGTCTAAATAAGGTATTCCCCAGGGCAGTCAGCTAATGGAGCTGGAAGGCAACAAAGCCTATAACTTAAGCAGAGATTATATTAGAACATCTCTCATTATTTACCCCTTTAAGAAAAAAATTAAGTTAATTGTGTGCCACAAAATTAATATTTACTTTACCCAGATCCGGTTCAACATTTTCTAAGAGATTTAGTAATTTTCACTGTAAATATTCTTGGCACATCTCAATGTTCCTATCACTTTAATTGGAAAAAATACAGGAGGTCTTTAATGACTAAATGAAAGAACCCCTACACCTAGCAACCAGTGCTGAAATTACTTATTATGTGAGGAGATAGCTTTTCAAAGTAAGGGAGCTCTGGCTTTGATCATGGTGTGCTCAAAATCACTGTTAACTTTCCTCACTGTTATAATTCCTGTGTAATCAATTAATTGCAACAATTTTCCCAAAGCTGAAAGCAAAGAATAAATAAAATCTGATAAGTTGATGTGATAATATGAAAAATTTCCTTTTAAAGATAATGCTTCCAGAAAAAAAGGTTTATTTTTTCTAATAATATATCTAATGGAAAAGGTCATAAAAATGAGAAAAAAACATTCTGTGAAGAGATATTCTCTTCCCGTTTCATATAATGATATACCTAACTCTTTGCTAATGTGGCCCATCTTCTATATACATTATTCTGCCTACATTTCTTGCTCTTCTGTTTGTTTTATTCTTCTGAAATGCTTTTTTATTTTTTTAAATGTCCTTAGATAAAAAGGTAGCTTCTCCACCTCAGCTTTGAGTATGAAGACTAAATCAAATGCTCACAAACGTTTGACTCCAAAATATCCAAGACAAGGAATATTCTAAGAAGGGAAAACAGATATTTAATCTTCAGGGAATTATAATATATGGAGAGTAGCAAGTGAAAAAGTAAAAAAGCTTATATTCTTTCAGAGTTCGGGTTAGGAAAGCAGAAGTTGTAGAGTTAGCTTCTGAAATCCCACAAATAGTTGGGCAATAGAGCTGTCAACGAACAGCTTTGAAATTATGAGGCTAATTCCACAGATGATTCTTCATGTTCAAATCTAAGAGACTTCTAAGTGGTAATCGATTGCTCACCACAACACTTATAAGGAAGGTAGTTTTATACTGTGCTCATTCCACTAGGTGCTGGTGGGAGCCAGCCCAAAGGATCTACAAATCAAACATGCTTAATATGTTCCACAAATACTCTTTTTGATTTCCTTAAACACTTCAACTTCATTAATTGTCTCATAAGTTATATTGCAAGGTATAAAGACTTGCACTTCTTTGCTTTGGAAAGAGTAAGAACATTTTTTGGATTTTTAAATCTTTGGCCAAAACATTCAAACATTAAAATTTTACAAAGTTCACAGTTTGCTCTGGCATTCTGTAGAAAAACAGAATTTTGAATACCATTTGAAGATGTTTTTAATAATGGAAGAAAACACAGAATTTTTGCACTATCTCCAAGTAAACAACCCAAGTTTCCTGAGATAAAATAGAAAAGACTTGTAAGACCTAAGACTTTTTATGGAAAGCATGCTGTTCTCAAGAGGTGAATTTAAGAAGGAATGCTAAAAATATTCTTGTGAAGGAAAAAAAATTACTAAGAATGATTGCCAAGTAATCCATTTTTTCAAATCTTTGAGACCATCAAAAGGAATATTTAGTTTATTGAAATATACATTCACTTTACTCTAAAATATGCAATGGATGAATCAGATTTGCATCCTATTATAAAGTATTGCTAGATAAATATGTTTTACTTTATTTTTATTTTGACAAAGTGGCATATAAACATATTTTTAAAAGTCAAGTACCACAAAAATACATATTTAATAAGAAGAGTGTCCTGCTAAACCTGCCACCAGTCCACATTACCGTCAGAGATCATCATTTCAACTTTGTTAGCAATTCATTCGGATACGTGACTATGTATTAAAATATCTTACCTTCCCACTGTCTATTGATAGGCCAATTTTAGGCATCACACTTTGATTCCTAATCTGATGGATACTTAAAGTCCCCTTTCCACGCACACATAGATTCATACACACATCTCCTTCATCAGTACTTTTTGTTCAATTTACACATGGCATATTTTTATGATTTTGTAATTATTATTTACTCCCATAGTGGCATTTCATGATTTTTATGTAAATTCCACAAATTACTAATTGCCTCATGTTTCTTTATGCTGGCTTAATTTTCTAATTATGTAGTGCCAAATTTTATAAAATGCTTGTGAATTCTATTTTCTAAACAAATACATAGGATAGTTTGTATAAGTTACTTTTCTCTTTCTTCCAGTTATTGATTATTGTTTTATATGGCATGTTTCTATCTTATCTGTGTAATATCTGTATTTTGAGATATTTCTGATAACTGTGAAGATGTTATATTTCTTCTTTGCTAAGTTTAGTTAACTCTTCCATTTATATTCTTCTTTCTAAAATTGTGTTGCCATTCTTATTCTTGTATTTTATCTTCTCATATTCTTTTTCTGATTTTTTTCATTTACTCTTTTTAAGACTTTATTACCATTTTTGCAGGGCTTTGGCGACAGGAGCAGGGATAAGCATGTATTTATTTCTCCGTGTTTTTATCTAGGTCAATTTAAAGGATTAAGATAATAACAATTATTGAGGGAGTTGCCAAGATATTTACAAGAAGGATTCCTATTTCATTGGTCTTTGAGAAGAAAAAAAAAGCACAGAAATTTCAAATGATACCTTTTATATCTCGTAGGTATTAAAGAGAGAGGGTAGAATGCGGGGCATGTGAGCATTCTTCACAAAGGATACCTCAAGTTCTGTGGATAACTGGCATGAGTCCAAACTTCATATGAATTGGAAAAGGCAGGGCTCAGAGAACAGATGCCCTGTGACATCGCCAAACCAAATCATCAAACGGAAAGTGCTGTTTTAGCTTCTGGGATGTATGGGTGGGATCCCTGGCCAGCCTGTGCATTTCTCTACTTCCACAATGAAGAAGGATTTAAAGTGCAAATTAGGGGAAAAGCCGAGACCTTGATGTAGGAACCACTTGAAGCCAGTCTGAGCACACGTAGTATTCTTTCCAAAGCTAAGAGTACCAAGCAGCTACCTCTAACTTGACAGTTAAGTGTTCTTTCTTGTTCACTGGAAGAGTAGAGTGAAACAGATAGTTACATTGTATTGAGAGCAAGGGAAATATTTTAATATGACTATTTGTGACTTTATAAAAACCTTATGTTTGTTCAAATTTGTCTATTTTATTCATTCTGGCTTTTCTTAGCTCCTGCATGTGGACACCTGACATAAAGACCAAGGAGAGGGTTGAAGATGAGATAGCAATCACTCCAATGCATTAGAGAGGTTCCAGAAAGTTAATGTGGCATACTTCAGAGGATAAATTATGAATGGCTTTAAAAATATTATTAGTATTGCAGCAAGAACACTTAACATGAGATCTACTTCTAAGCACATGTCTTTGTACAGGATGTAGAAATACTTTTAATGAAGATAAAAATGTGCCCTTGAAGTAGACAAAAGTAGAAATGGATAATGAAAAGGTAGGAAATCAGATTTTGTATATACATTTAAAAAGAATAGTGATGTGGACACCAAATGACCATCAATTTCAAACATTGATTTTTATTTTTATTTGAATAGATTTTAGTGTTGTTCAAAAACAATCTCATATCTTAGAGGTGCATATGGTGTTTTTATCTCCTCTTTTAATTGTTACATACAACATTGTATTTGTAATTTTACACAATGTACATTTTAAACTCAGATCTCCCCTAAGCTCCAAATCTATGTATCCAGTGCCTTTATGACTTCCCCCAGAGCAGTCAACTCAATATATTTGAAACTAGTTCATTATTTCCTTCCTAACTCCTCCAGGGATACTTACCTGTCTCCATGAATGACACCTAGTTTCCCAAACCAGAAATGAGTTTATCAACGTTGACCTTACTTTTATTTTATTCCAAATGACCATACACTGTATTCTGGCAGTTCTGTTTCCTGGATTATTCTTCAGACATGTGCACCATTTCCACTCTCATCCCCAGTAGTTTACCTAACCCAAGAGATTAGGATCTTTATCCAAATCAAAAGTAACACCTAGGGTCTGGAGCAGTGGCTTGGTGGTTATGGCGCTTGCCCGACGGTTGCCTGGCATGTGCAAGTACAAGGGTTCTAACCCCAGCACCAACGTACACAGCTAAGTGTCAGAGCAATGAAAGCCATGTGAAAAACTCAATTAAAAAAAAAATTGATTCTTTCTGTTTTTCTCTGTCACTGTCCTTCTCTCTTAAAAAAAAAAAGTAACACCTAAGTGTTTTTTCTTGATTCTTATAAGAATCCTATGATTGTTATACAATACCAGTCATTTTACAACCTGAAGAATGAAGTTGAGTGACTGGAGCGGTGGCTCGCAGTTACCGCACTTGCCTGGCATGCACAAGTACACAGGCTCAAACCCCAGCACCCACGTACACAGCTAAGTGTCAGAGCAACAAAAGCCATGTGAAAAACTCAAAAATTGATTCTTGGGCTGGAGTGGTGGCTCAGTGGTTTCGGCGCTTGCCTGGCAAGCACGAGGACCCAGGTTCAAACCCCAGCACCATGTACACAACTAAATGTTGGAGCAACGAAGGCAATGTGAAAAACTAAATAAAGTTGTTCCTCTCTTTCTCTGTCTCTCTCACTGTCCCTCTCTCTTTATAAAAAAAAAAATTGATTCTGTCTCTCTCCCCCTCACTGTCCTTCTCTCTTTAAAAAAATAAAAAGAATGAAGTTGACATTCCTTGTAAGATTTATTATCTTCCTGTCTCTGCCGTTTTCCTTGCTCTGCTCTACCTTCTTTTCCTTGGATCCTGGGGTTAGGATCTGAACAGGCCATGCCCTCTCAAAGCAGTTTCCCTTCTGCCTGAACTCACAGTCTCCCCCCAGCACCTCCTTTCTTTTTTAAAATATATTTTTATTTTACTTTATTAGTTCAGCATGTTCTTACATATTGAAAGGATCCCTTGCGACACATTCATATATGCATATGTAATGATAATGTCACTTCAGCACCTCCTTTCCTAGCCTAAACCCTTTCCCCCTGCCCTATATACTCTGAAGCTGAGAGCCCGCTAGTCCTGACCCTCCTGGTGCACTCACCTTTCCTTTTTTTTTTTTTTTTTGTTTTTTTGTTTTTAAAGAGAGAAAGACAGTGAGAGAGACAGACAGACAATCAATTTTTATTGAGTTTTTCACATGGCTTTCATTGCTCTGACACTTAGTTGTGTACGTGTGTGCTGGGGTTTGAACCCGTGTACTTGCGCATGCTGGGCAGGCACTGTAACCACCGAGCCACCGCTCCAGCCCATCACTCACCTTTCCTTATTGCCAGTCTTCACTTATTTATTTCCATGGCCACTGGACTATACAATCTCTGAGGGAATCTAGTTTATTTATTATGATCTCTCTAGAGTTTAACAGGATACCTTACTCATGAAAGGCATTCAATAAATATCTTTCCAATTAATTTTTTATTCACACATGAACAGATTTAGTTATTTAATATTGAACCATTCTTCTTCAAAGATAATCCAGGAAGATAGCTAAGTCCAAAATAATTCAATATTTATAAGCAATTTTCAGAATATACTGTTTTTACATTGTATTAATGCCATGTATTATAGTGATTATAAAGTGAAGAATGTCACATACCTATTTTTCTTTGATTACTAAAAAGACTTATGCAAATTTTATATTTGCATGACTCTGAAGGGGGAAGAAAAAGTGTGTCAGATGTCACAAAGATTCTAGAAATATTAGAGTATGGGTTCTAGAAAAAATCTTATGAAGATATATTCAAGCAAAACCAAATTAGCCTGATATTTTAAAAGTCATGTTTTCAGACACCCACTGCAATAAATGTCAATTTAACTGTTACCCAAGGTCAATTTCATTCATGATTAGATAAAGGTGAGAAGTACAAGAGAGTTGGTGTATCTCAAGCATCTACCAATACTTAAACCACTTAAATGATATGTAGATGATCTGTGACTTTCTCTTTTGTTTGTTTGTTTGTTTGTTTCTTTTGTTTTACTGCCTTGGTCCTTTCATTGAAATTTTATGCGTAAGGAAAATGGGGATGTTTTAGCTTTCTGAACATGGAGTTGCATCCTTAGCCATGTTGTGCCCATGACTGTATTTCAAGTAAGAAAAAACTCTGTGGCCTGGACACTAAATCTAAAATTATTCATGAGACCTCTGAGAGACTCACCTAATTTACTATTTTTGTGTAAAGTATTGCTATAAAAATCTACCAGGCATCAAATATCTTGAGTACACATCATTATATTAAAAAAAAGTTGAATACAGATTTCTCAAACAGGAGTGTGCCCAGGAATTGCTCAGTGCTATCAAATAAATTTGTGGAATCTTGTATAACTACTTAAAGACAGGTTTCTTCTACCAATCCATTTTCATTGCCTTTTTGGTTGTCCATCCCAGATTTCTGATGGTCATACATTTAAAATAGACTTTGTGCGGTCCCCTGAAGGCTAGCTTATGCTGCACCCCAGCACAGTCCCAGACCTCCCCCCACCGCCCCCCACACACCTCTTGTATCTGCTGTGATGCCTTACCTGAGAACTTTTGCACTGTATACTTGGGTCACCATCAGAATTCCTTGATGACATCGGGGTGACAGTTTAGTGAGTAAGAAGGATGCTGGTTTATAATCTTCCTTGCCAGACTATCATAATGACTTTCTAAAAACAGCAAGTTAGACATTACCTTCAGGATGACTTTAAAAACAGAACAATTTCAAATCTTTAAACATCTGATTTTTGACAAAGGGGACAAAATGTTACATGGAGAAGTGACAGCCTCTTCAGCAAATGGTGCTGGACAAACTGGTCTTCCACCTGCAGAAAGTTGAAATTAGACCCATATCTTTCTCCTTGCACAAGAATCAAATCAAAATGGATCAAGGAGCTTGATATCAAACCAGCTACGTTGCAACTGATAGAAGAAAAAATTGGTCCAACACTTCAACATTTAGGAGTAGGCAAAGACTTT
>PVKS010008275.1:0-69095 GCA_004027875.1 Aplodontia rufa
AATTTCACTTTTATTAGCTGCCCAACTGCTAATAAAACCTGAGGTCTCTCCGATATACGGGTGTCTGAGATCTGTACCTGTATTTTCAGTTTCAGTTATAAAGAGACTCCCGATTGGCTTCCAAGGTTGTCCCTTTCAGGAAACACGTACTCTCCTACTTCATCTTGTGTCCTGCGGTGTGTGGCCGTCGGTGGCTAGTGATGAATGACTGGGAGTGAACCTTCCACTTATAGACCAAGCAGTTAAGAGCTGGGTGCCTGCTGACGCAACGTGGGAGCCACATATTCCAGGCGGAGGAGCCACTGTGGAGGAGGACTGCCCCAACCCCATCAGACTTCAGGTGGGTGAGAAAGAAACCTAGGTTTGCAGGTTGGGCCACTGGTCTGCTCAGGGGTTGATAAACTCAACTCAATCAAGCCAGCCCTGGAGGAAGCAGGCTGCTCACAGGCCTTCCAAGCTGGTCCCCCGGGGGGAGGTGGGGCTGGGGCCATGTCTTGAACCTAGTTCTTAGGCATTTAGAATTGCCTTCTGCCCCAGCAGGAGCATCACCCAAACCAATTCCATTAACTTTACTGTCACCCTTTCTTTTTTTGGCCCAAAGTGGTTCTGCTCAGTTGGTTAACCTACATTTATTCTATATTTAGTTCTAAACAGATGACTTCTAGCTATTTCTAGTTATGCTCTGCACAACTGAGCATTCAAAAGAATGAGTTCTAGAAGGAAACTCCAAAAGTTCTTTGCAAGTGTTCCTTTAGGCAAGGGTCACATTACATTGTGTAGCTGCACAATTTCCAGGAGCTTCACTTGAGGATAACATTTATTTAAATGGGTAACTTTCGCTTTCCTTATTGAACTCCGTTTAGGCACACCAGGGCCCGGAATCCAGTCTGCTCTGGGCTGACACCGTGGCAGATATTCATCCACCACGCACCCATAACAGACACGGAACCCCCGTGTGAGCTCAGTGGCACATTTTATTTTTTTTATTAGTGCGTTCTAGTCTAGCGGCACGTTTCCTAACTGTTTTGCAGAGGTGGAAATTGAAGCTGGCGACAGCCTTCATCGGAGGCATGCTTCCCAGCCTGCTCTTTGGGACCTGCTCTGACGCCCTGCGTAGACCTTTTTCCTGACTGCCCATCTTGGTGCAGTTTTAACAGCACAAGTACACAGTATGTCCGTGTACGTATGCGTGCAAATCTGTGCTTCACACACAAAGCAAGCCTCTTGACCGTTCTCACACTAGTTTCTTCCCTTTGGGGACGACACGAGTGGCGAGACTGGTGGAACCGGGCTCCAAATCCAGGCCGTGACTCGGAGCGCAGGTTCCCACAGGACTCGGCACGGTCTCTGACCTGGCCCTCCTGCACCTTCAGCAACTCCAATGCCCTTCGGTCATCCTCAGGGCAAGACACACATCCTTTTGAGTGGCATCCAGGGCCTTTCTGATCTGGCCTTTGCTGTCCCACACACTGCTCCTGTGACAATGACCCACACCTGCTTGCACCAAGCCACTCTTTCCCTCTCTAGTCTCAACCCTCTGTATGTTGCATCCCAGGCTCACAGCATGAACATGGGACCTTCCAGGGAGCTTTCCCTGATCCTAACCACCTTTCCAGGCTGGGTTGAAGCCCTTTTCCAAAAATTCCATACTCTATTATATTGATACTCTTCCAATGGATGGAGGACTAAGAGATGTCATCCCTGAGTCACTGGGCTGGGCACTATGTACGGCAGGAACTCTTAGGATGCATAAATAGAAACTGCAAACAGGTCCATGTCCATGCCATAGTAGAAACAGCTTCATGATTTCTGAATCAAAACACTGAGCTGGACCTTCTAAACTAGTCTCCATCCTGGGCCATGATGGTCCTTTGGAAATCAGCCCTTGTCCAGTTATCAGCCACTGGTTTTCATGGAAATGGCACTGACCCCACTTCTGGGCTCCAGAGTTAAATTGAGACCCAGGCCCAATAAGCATATGTCATCCTCTGCCTGCTAAGACAACTCTGGGGAGGGACAAATGGTATAAGTCACTCATAAGAGGCACCGTCTAAAACTATCAGAGAGAAGGAAAATCTCTTTCCAGTGGGATGGAGGGATGCAAGCCCAACATGGGTCAGAGGCCACCAAGTGGAGAAAGGCAGAAGGCCTGCCTCAGGGAAAGGCCCACACAGAGAGCGGATCCCAGCGGCTACCACAGCCAGGGCCTTGGGTTCTCATTCCATCTTACAAGTCCCCCAGGCCGGACACCTGGACACTTCCAACTCCATCAGTCAACCAACATTTTCTTTTTCTCTGTGCTTAAGACAGTTTAAATGGAGTTTTGTCAGACTGCATCAGGAAAAGGTTCTCATCAATATGGTAAGAGACATTAGCACCCGCTGCCTGTTTCACAGTGGACATTCAACAAACGTTAGTTCCTTTTCTCTTCTCAAGCCAAACAAAAGGGTTAGAAACAGTACTTAGCACAGAGCTTTGCAAGGCACACGGGATGGTGCCACCCGAGTGCTTGTCACTCAAAATGGGCCTGCTGGACATCAGCAAGTGCTGACACCCTCATCAGTGGGAGATGGGTGGAAGGACAATTCAGAGGCCCCAGATCCAATTTCCCACTGCTTCATGCACCCACTCAATTGCAATGCCAATAACTCCAAGTGGGCACTCAGAATCCAGCACAAGCTGCAAAGGACAGGGCCCCAGTTGTGGCAGAGACTGCTGCCACACTGAGCTGGTGCCAGGCCTGCCACCCAGGAAACGACCCAGGAGGCAGTGCCAAGCCTCCACACTCTACTCAAGGCAAGTCCATCTGCCAATCACCCACTCCCACCAGGCCTCAAAAGGCAGAAGGGAAGTGCTGTTACTCCGGCCTCAAAGCTGCACCACCAAGGACACACACGTCCTTTCTACACGTGCCAGTTCTCTGTGTGAGCTCCCCAGTGCAGCTTCTTCACAATGAGAAAAAAGACCCTTGTCCTCTCCCAGCTTAGCCAATGCATCCATCCTAACGCAGATTCAATTTTACTTTCTTCGCTTTGTAAGAACTTTCTCTTTCTCACTCATTTTTGTGTTCCTGGAACTAAGAGTTTTGTAAAAGCTCAAACCCAGACTCTGATGGATGAAGGCTAAAGCTCTGGCTAGTTTAAACCAAGCGCTGGGGGAGGAGGGAGGAGATTCTCACACACCATTATAAAAATAGTGCAGGCAGGAGCTAATGCCTTTCCCATTTTAACTCACTGAGCTTTTTCAGAAATAGCAACAGTTGTCATTTTCTCAAGGAAAAGTGCACCTGGAGAACAGGGTTTTAAAGCTGTCTACTGCCACACATTATTTACAAGAAGGTGCTTGCATTTTGGACCCATCTGGCCGCTAGGTTCAGGGTCCTTCCTTGTCCCAGTGTTCTGCTCAGGAGTAGGCAGAAGACCCAAGGTGCGCTGATCAGAAACAGTCTGGAGGACTTAGCTAGCACTGCCGGGTACAAGGTGCTTCTTTATGCTTGGATTGCTAAACCAGGGCCACTGAGTGGTGGGACCTCTGTGCTCTGTGGGGAAAGACAGACCACAGCACCCAGCATACCTGAGACGGGGGCTCACAGGTGCTTGTTACTTTCCATACTCAGCTGGATACTCTGAAAACCTCCAGACGAATAATTGCTAGCCAATCACTATTTGCTGGATACAGGGCGACAGAGAGGTGAGTCCAGCCTTCCTGTGTTTACCACAGCTCCACGCACTTGGTAATCTAGCACTGACAGCTGCAGAGTTACTGGGCACGCCCGAGAGGATCCCTTCCTCGTCCCCCTATTCTTGGCGATTGAGAAGAGGCCCTGGAACACAATCTGCCAGCACATTCTGTTGATCCCACCTTCAAAACATATCCATGTGCAACTGCTGCTCACTCCTTGCACAATCTCCTGAGCCTCCACCACTTCCTTCACTTTGGGGACCTTCTGAGGGACTCTGCTTCTGCCCTGGCTCCTCTTCCATCTGTGTTCAGCACAGCAGCCAACTCATCCTGAAGTCAGATCATGATGCCCTTCTACACCAAACCCTACTTACATCAAGGTCAAAGCCTCTGCATCAGCAATGGCCCAAGGCTGCCCTTCCCCTGAGCCTCACCTGCCTTCCCCTGTCTCTTCGTGACACCCTCTTCCAGCACACTCCCTCTGGACTCCAGTGCTCCAGCTACACGCACCTCCTGGGCAGTCCTCAGTGCCAACTGGGCTTCTGCCTCAGGGCCTTTGCACCTGTTCCCTTTCTGTGACTCTGCTCCAGGTGGAGCCCATTTGGTCCCCTCGTTTAAGCCTTTGCTCATGTAGCACTGACCAGTTAGACTTTCCTTGACCACTCTGCACGCTCACCCTGTGCCCCAGCACCCCCCTCCTCTTTCCTCATTTCCATTACACATTAACAGCTCCGAATTGTACGTTTTAATGATTTGCTTTGTTTACTGCCAGTCTTGTTCACTAAACACAAGCTCCAGCAAAGCAGGGATTTATGTATGGCTCTCCTTTGTATCACCAGGGCCTAGAAGACCATCTGGGAAGTGCTTGAAATTAACCGAATGAACGGAAAGGAGAGAGGCGGCGATGAAAATATAACACCTGCTTTTCACTAGTGAACCTTTTAAGATAAAGGGTGTGGTGGTGCATGTCTGTAAACCCAGCAATTAGGGAGGTTGAGGCAGGAGGAGAGCAAATTCAAAGCCATCCTCATAAACTCAGCGAGACCCTGTCTCAAAAATAAAATATAAAAAGAAAAAGACTGGGGATGTGGCTCAGTGGTTAAGCACCCCTGGGTTCAATCCTCGGTCCCAGGGGTGAGAGGGGGGCAGGGAGAAAGCAAGGTAAAGCGCATAAGTCGCTTATATTCCTGTGAGAGGTGCACAGTGGGCCAGCCTGACTCAGCTGAACAGAGAGAAACCAGAACTCAACACGGGTTGCAAGCTGGCTCCACAGGAGGCACCGGAAATCGCTTTGGAGATCACAACAACAGAAGGATCGCTTGCAGTCCGCCATTCTACCTCACGTGTGTTAAATGCCACTCACTGTAATATTTTCCTAGGATCCAATTTAATTTTCATCAAGGGTAGGAGAAAATTTCTAAGGTAAAGAGGAATTATCACGTGGATACAAAAAGAAAAAAAAGCATGGTCTCAGGAAAATAAATACTATGAAACTGACTGACTCATTCTGCTGGTTCCGAAAGTCAAGTTCAAAGTGGAGATGGAACTTGAACTCCGCAACCGGCAGAGCTGGAATCTGAACTGTGATCTCCCTGGTTCTCAAAGTCCAGGGGACTTAGTGTACTCTAAGCGCCTCCCCCAACCAATGGCTCTGGCTCCTACAGTCTTCCAGAGACGACGAGGTCTCCCAGGTGGAAACACCAGAAAGAAATACCCCAGCCGCTTCAATTCTCTGAGCGCAAAGCAATGGGCTCCTCCTCCCCAGCACCTGCCCCACTGCACTGGCCAGGGTGACTCACCTCCAGTAAACGAGGACAGCAATGAGGAGGAAGAGGCACACGAAGGTCAAGGCTGACACCACAATCAGAGGGATGATCCACTCCATCCTCCCGGGAGAAGAGCGGCTGATCATTCCTGAGGTGTTCTTTTCTGCTGCAGAGAGAAAACATCCCGGTTAGAGCAGAGGCAGGCAGAGCTGCGAAGCCAGGCCAGGAGCACAGCGCCACCTCTGGTTCCCCGGTTCCTGGGAAACTGGGTGGCGGGCTCTGCACTGTCCTCAGCAGGGAGATCTGCAGCTCTCCCCAGTTCCTGTCCTGTCCCAGCCCAAATGCAGCCTCCTGTGGAGTTGAGGATGACCAGCCGTACTCAACACTGTCAACAGAGGGGAGGCCAACACACTGAGCAAATGCGGTCCAGTCTCCAGAGAGGGCCAGGGAAGGGCTGCTCAAGAGCCTCCCGGGTTCCCCAGGGCAGGCGGGAGGAGCACCCCACTACTGTGACCAGGATGGCCAGCGGGGACTACAGTGCTACCTGGCCCTGCCTGCTTCCCACCCACTGCCCCTTCCTGCAGCGACTACACCCTCATTCTGTTTTGGGAAGCTCTCTAACAGACATGGTGGGACACCCACCAAGGGTGGGTGTGTGTGGGACTCACACCAGGTCAGGGACAAAGACTAAACAGCAGCACCTATAAGCTGGGGCACCTTGATGGTTCGGCCTGTTGATTCCCACCACCCAGATCTTGGCCGTCCTGTTATTCCTCAAGTCTGGGTCTCCAGCTTTCTCTTCAATCATGTTACCTACCCGCCATCCTTCCAAAACTCCAGTACAATGCAGGATGGGAAGCCATCCTCCCTCTCTAAAGAGCAGCCAGTCTCGGGGTTCTAGGGAAAGTTTACCCACCAGCGCCTCTCACCCAGGCAGCTCCTGCCTCCACCCCTCCATGACGCCAGTCAGGAGTCTTCCGGAGCCTCGCCGGAAATCCTCTTTACTGTCTTTTCAACTGCAGCGCAGGTGGCTGGAGTGAAGGTGCCCCGCAGGACAGGGGAGCACAGGTGCAGGGAGCCCACGCCCAGGCAGGGGGCAACGAAGCAAAGGTTAACCGTGCCCCGCAGGGAGAAGCCCCCCGGAGAAACCCAGCGCTGCCTTGTGCTCGGCAAGGGTTCCACCTGCTCTGCAGAAAAGAGGCCAGCACTCTGCCAGCCCACAGCGGTGTCCCTCGCAGGACTGACTAATCAGGCTGGGTCTCCAAGGGAGAGAAGGCGGCTGAGCAGGAAAGAAATAATTGGCCTCAGGAGCAGGTACTTAAAGAGGCAAGACTCCCGGGCCACTGAGAGTCGCGGGGCAGCGCTTGCACCTGGTTCCTGCAGTTACTTCATATCCAACACCTTTGCGGTTTCAGGCAGGGGCCCCTGAGCCAGGTGGAGCCCTATTTACAGCTAAGAAGGCAGAGATGGGTGGGTGGAGCACACTGATTAAACACACCAAGGAGCGTCTTCCCTGTGGGTGCCGTTACAAAAGTACTCATGCCAGCCCACAGCTGTCGCCAGGCTCCTACTGTCAGTCATGCTAGGATACAGGGTTGCCCGTGGGGTAGCAGTCACTTAAAGGAGAAGGGCGCTGGCCAGGCTGAATGTCGGGGAGGGGAGTGTTCTGGAGAAAGGAAGAACGAGGAGAGTGGAGATGGAGACTCAGAAGCCAGATCAGCGGGCCTTGAAGGCCGGCTTAAGGGAGGGAACATGACTGAGGGTGTGGCGTGGAGACAACACAGACCCGCATCATCTCCCCTCCACTGATGTCTTTAGTGCAGAGCAATGGCTACTGGCCAGAGGAACCAGAGTTGCAAATGAGAATAATTTTGCGAAGCTCCAGCAGGGGTCAGCTCAGCCAGGCAATTATCTGGCTGGTGGCAGGGGCGTCTCCAAGACGTGGAGGTCCTGTTAATGGAAAAAATGTCAGGAGGTTTGACAGCAGAGGCCACACGTCCAATTAGCTCAGGACCTACCCTGGGAAGCCCTCAGGTGCAAGGGGACTCCCAGGGTCTTCCCCGCTGCTTGCAGAGGACTCTCGCCCTTGCTACTGCTCAGTGCGGGCGGGGAGCGGTGGAGAGCGGAGCGCGACCCTCTGTTACTTCCTAAGCCACTGAACAGAACTCCTGGCCCAAACAATCCTTCACACCAACTTCCAGTCCGTCCTTAGGCACATCAGCATCACAGTATTTTGGCCACACTAAAACCAGTAAGAGCAGTCCAGAGCTTCCTGACCTCCTGAAGGCTTCGGGGAGGCGGTCTGGCTGCAGGTCAGTGGCATGTTACGTTGTCCCTGAAACTGCACATCCATCGCTGCGTTGCCACTTACGCCTGACCCTCCTCCTCCTCCACAGGCGAGCATTCTCAAGAGCGGTCCAAGACCAGGAGAGACTGTCCCACCACTGTGGACTTCCCAAGGTTGGAGGACACAGAGTCCACGCAGGGTCTTGAACTCGGCCAGCCCGGGGCGGAGCTGGGCTCAAACCTGGGCTCCACAATTGTCATCTAACAGTTCATGGTGCCGTGTGATGCTTTCGGGGAGGGTACTGGCAGGGACTGAAAGCCCACTGGGGACCGTTCCCAAACAGCAGTGTCCGCGGAGGAGACAGTGCAAGCATGCTCAGGAGACCTGACGGCAGCTGGGCTCTGACCCTGACGCAGGGCAGGCAGCTGTGCTCAGGTCTTTTACAGAAAGCCCAGACCAAAGTGGGGGTGCTGCCGGATTTCCCGATTTCACTCCCACCCTCTCAGCGTCGCTCTGCCTTTATGGTGGCAGGGACCTGGAACTGGATTCCGTCTCCAGGTGAGCTGTTCCTGTCCCTCTCTGGAGGAGCTCCGTGAGGCCTCAGGAGGACCCTGAGTCCCCGCGCAGGGAGAGCAAGGCCTGCCAGGCCACCTGCCACCTGGTCTCGTGCCCTTACCCTGCTGGGCCACAACCCCACCTCTCTGCCTTGCCCCTGCTGTTCCCACTGCTGGGAATGGCTCCCCCCGGCCCCTGGAGGCTCCTAATGACCCCCGCAGTCTGTCGCTAGAGAGCCAAGGAGAATCAGAGGGTCAAAATGCTTTCTGTATGACCTTTGACCTATAACTTAAACCAGCCTGGGTCTGGAGTTGGTCACCTATAAAATGGGATTAAAAGAAGCTACTTCTTTTAATTGGGAAAATTCAGTGAGAAGAAGCCCACTGAATGTCTAGAATGGTGCCAGGAGTGGGCAAAGGCTACATGTGTGCCGTTATCTCTTACCACTCTTAGGTGTGCACGTCACAATCTTAACTGTCCTTTTGTTACTGTTGGTACGCTGAGCACGGCTGACTGCCATCCGTGGTTAGAGCAGTAATACAGCTCTACCTCTCATCAGCTGTGCAGCTCTAGGTAGGTGGCCTACCCTCTCTGTACCCGTTTCCTCTTCGGTAAAGGAGTAATAAGTCTGCCGAGTGAACTGTGGTGGCGTAAGGATTAACTGAGTTAGTATGTACAGAACACTCGGAAGGGATCCTGGCACTCTCCAGTTCCTGGCTCATGTAAGCTGCTGTGACTGACATCACCCCTGTCACCCCCATGATCCGCAGCAGCCAGATCCTCGTCACCACCGCCACCTTCCTCACCAACATCCTAGCATGGCGACAGGCAGATGGCAGGGCTCACTGGGTGTCTACAGCATCCGACTCCTCCCTGAAACGCGGAGTGCTTAAGTGACAGTCACAGGAACTTCAGACGTGTGGGCCAGGAGCACGGGGCCACTGGTGAAGAGCTGGGGCCTCCCTGCCCATCTGCTGCAGAGAAGACCCCTCCACGCCTCCTGCTGCCCTTCAGAAACGCTCGGCTGCTGGTCCTGAGGAGACTGGGCTGTGGGGGACAACGGGCAGCACCCGTGCGCTGCACCACGTCCCCACGCCAGCGCCTCCAGAGACCAAAGACACCGAGGAGTCCCCGGGTATCTGCAGGGCTGCATTTCTACGACTCCGGTAGATGCCTCAAGCTGCGGATAGCCCTGGACCCTGCACTCCCCTGTTTATGAAGTTTAATTTGCAAATCAGGCAAGAAAAAAATTAACAATAGAAAACAGAACAGTAGCAATGGCACATGTATGTGGTCTCTCTCTCAGAAGTGGATCTTAGCAACCTATGCCTATGTCTTTTCCCAATTGAGAACTTTTAACTTTTGAAGGAAACACCTTACCACTGCTCTTTGGCATGTGTGAACTGCCAGAATCACTTTGAGGCTGTTATTAAAAAAGAGAGAAAGAGACAGAGAATCAATTCTATTTTTCCATCTGGCCTTTGTTTCCCCAACATTTAGTTGTGTATGTGGTGCTGGGGTTTGAACCCGGGTCCTCGCGCATGCCAGGCGAGTGCTCCAACCATTCAATCACCACTCCAGCCCTTTGAGGATGCTGTTACCTGAACACAAGCCCTGCGATGCTGGGGGCAGCCCATCTGATGTTCACGATGGCTGCCCAGTGAGTGATGGAAGGGTGGGGAGCATATACCGCCTGGACACTCTGAACAAAGGAATGGCTCAGCCCTGTCCGGATGGAGCAGGACGGCATGACATTTCTTCAGGCTCCTCAGAATGGTGTTCAATTTAAAACTCTTTCTTTCTAGAATGTTCCACTTCATATTTTCAGGCCAGGATGGACTGTAGATAAACTATGGAAACTGAAACCGTGGGTAAGTGGGGACAGCACCCCTGAGGGAGCATGCTGGGCGTTTGACCCTGCACTTCAGAGTCAGGCAGACTTGGGTAGAAATTCTGACTTGGATTTCTTTGTGGCTTTGCGTAAATTACTTTCCATCTTGAGCCTTTTGTCCCTCCTCTATCAGAAGGAGACAAAGATTAACATTCACCTCTCAGGGGATTCATGAGGATTGACTGAGATAATATATGTGGAGAAGACTAATTTCTAGCTACATGATTTACAGGCAAAATGAAATCATGGTGTCCTTATTTAAAACTATTAGAGTTTCAGGAAGGGGACCGCGTAGCGGGAAGACAAGCACAGGCCCTTCCTGTGAGCGCCCAGGTCACAAAGCTGCTCCCAACCCATCGGCTTCAGGCTCAGTGCCTGACTCCAGAGAGGCACCTGGCAATGCTTATTCTTCCTCTACATGGGACCAAGTGACCATCCTGAGAGGATGACGAGGTCAGGGACCACGTGACCATCCTGAGAGGATGACGAGGTCACACTCATTTCCAGGATGAGAATGGGAAAAGCTGATGCCAACTCCCCCATGGATGTGATGTCTGACACACATAAAAGGGTCCCGAGAGCTTCGTGTGGGCCCTGTCTCCTTCAGGGGCCAGCGCCTGGGCTTAACTCCCTCCATGCTGCCCAAATCCTGGCCTGGGGGAAGCACAGGGCCTCTGGGTTAACAGAGCGTGTCCTCCGCTGCATCGGGATTCTCTGATTCCCTAGTGAGAGCAGCCCTTTGATCCTTGTGGGTTGCCGGGGCTTGCCAAGTGGCAACCCCCGGATGTGCCTGGCATGGTACTCCTTCCCCAATAATGGTTTTTAAACTGTGAGCTACCCGCCAACAGAGGAATGGGGTTTTACTTAGCAATCGGCAATGGAAGCTCCTGCTGCAAATGCTAAAGGCTGAATTTCCACAGAGCAGCACACTCGCACTCCAGACAGGAAGTCCTGACAGATAGCCACAGTCCCCACCGCTCCCTAATGTCTCCCACCAGATCTGCTCCCTGCCCCAATCTCGTGGCCATCTCAGTTTAGCTGGCCTACTTCCACCATGCAGGAGGGCACGGGACCCCCACGCAGCAGAACAACGCTAACTCGCAGCTTGTAAAAAGGCCTCAAGATCAAAAGCAAATGTGGTTTGGCAGACTCCTGCCCTTGATTGTGACATCGCTAACTCTGCTCCACAGAACCGGCCGTTTCTGCACAAAGCCATCTGTACCACTTCAATTCGTTTTCCAAGAGATCATTTTTCGACCAATTAGAACTTAACCATGCTGTTTCTCCACCTATATAGCAAGGTCCGTTCTCCCTGATGAATGCGACGTCGCCCCAGCTTGCTTCTCACCCAGCTGTGTGCAGAGGATGAAAAGGGGAAACAGGTATGACTGAAACCCACTCCTTTGCCCAAGGATGGGATGTGCAGCAAAAGGCCACCAGGAGGGTCCCAAGACAGCAGGTCCCTAAGGCCAGGGCTCAGAGAATGAGCTTGCTTCAGAAACGTCTTCCAGACAAAAACTTGAAGCAGAATCCTCAGCATCCCTCCCCAAGCACAGGCGGGAGGGAGGCAGGGGAGGATAAGCGGCCTCCCCCCAGCCTCTCCTCTGCCCAATTTTCATTTCAGCATCCGGCAGGATTAAGGGAAGTGCTTCCATTCTGTTTTAAAAAAAAATTTAAAAAGAGAAAAGAAAAACAGTTTTCAGTGGCATATGTCACCACTGAATTAATGCTGTTTGCCTTTTACTGGCTTGGCTCTCGTCCCAGTAGAAGCAAATAAAAACGGAGTACAATGTACTCACTGCTGCGGGCGGCAGCATGCAGGGTGGACCCACGGGAAGGGCTCCACAGCGGCCAGGAACAAGGACCTCTGCGTTTTCGGGGATGGACACAGCCTGGCTCGAGAGGGCCCTGTCAGGAGCGGGGAGAAGCACTTTCTCCGTCAGCGACGTACAGAGCAAGACCATGTGCGCACCAGCTCCAGCGATATGGCGTTTGTCCTGGGTACCACCTGTCATTAAGAGCCACCCACTGGAAAGGAAGGTGGCTGCTTTTCAGTTCAGTTGTGATCAAGAAAAAAAAATCCACCCTACATGATAGAATTTACCACTGTAACCACTTCCGAGCACACGGTTTCGTAGTGGGGAGCATATTTCCACGACTGGGTAACCAGACTCCACCACGGCTTCATCTCAGAGAACCGCGGCTCTAAGTCCTTAAGCCACCCTCCATTCTCCACCCCAGCCTCTGCCAGTCATCACCCGCCCCGCTACGAGCTGGCTAATCCGGGACCTTGTAGAAGAGGAACAGAGTGGCCTTTGTCTTTGCCACTGGCTTGTGTCCCTTGGCCTGACGTCCTCAGGGCTCATGTCCCCTGGACGTGCTCTGACTGCGTTTTGCTTATCCGCTGGGGCACGGATGGCCACTGAGTGGCTTCCACCTCTTGGACCCGGATGCGTGACTGTCTCTTGGAGACCCGGCTGCCCATCCTTTTGGGTCTCTGCCCACACGTGCTGGGTCACAGTCACTGCATTTGCACTTTCTGAGGAGCTGCCCTACCTCCTTCAGAGCAGCTCCCCAGTGTGCTTCTCTAGGACAGACGGTTCCTGTTTCCCCGCATTTTTACCAATGGTTGCTCTCTGTTGTTTGAAATAGAAGCCATTCTAACAAGTGGGGCGTGATAAAGCCGCTGGGTTTTTACAGGGCTACAAGATTTGCCTTTTTTTTTTTTTCTGTATCCATGTGTTAGTCTGTTTTTTGCAGCTGCGGCCAAAATACCTGGCCAAACAACTTCCAGGAGGCAGGGTTCATTTGGGGCTCACAGTTCCAGAGGTTCAGTCCATGGTCAGCTGACTCTATCACTCTGGGCCCAAGATTAAGCAGAAGACCCTGGCAGAGGGGTGTGGCAGAGGAAGCTGCACCCAGGAAGCAGAGAGGGGAGGGGACCTCAGTAGGATGCACCCTTCCAGGCCACACCCTCAGTGAGCCACCCCCTCCAGCCACGCCCCACCTGCCTGCAGTTACCACCCCCTGGGTCCAATCCATTACAGCTCTCACAATCCAATCAGGCTACTTCTGCATTAACACAGGGAGTTCAGGGACACGCCTGACATCCACACCATGACAGGCTGTGAGCTTAGCCAAGCCACTACTGCAGACACACGGCTGCCTGCTGGTCACATGCACGGGCATCCTGCTGCAGCGGGGTCTAGTTCTTGCTCCCATTTCCGCGTGTGAGCCACACTAGAGCCACTATTTGGTCCCACCTATCAGCACCTGGAGTTGTCCTGAGAAGCTCCCTCACCTTTTCCCACAGGGCCTGTTTTGCCAGACCTAGATAACCAAGCGACAGCCTGCCATCTCTGTTTCAATCAGACGTTGGAAAAGTGAGGGCGTTTGAGAATTCCTAATTTAATTCCCAGCCTCATAAATACAAGCAGTCCTAACCCACCAGACTGCCACCATCCACACTGGGCTGCAACATCATGTGGTTCTGAAATTAGCCACAGACAGAAGCCTCATAATATCTCACATCAAATACCACGTCCTCTACCCACGGGATTTCTCAATCCAGCCTCCACAGTTTTCCACACCAAGAAATGCACAATCCGTCCTAGTTCAAAAATCATTTTGGGGGAAGGAAACTTCCAAGGACCCACATACTTTATGGGAAGAAACTAAACCATATTTGGCAGCTGACTAAGCCCTTCTAGCTGCCTCAGGCTGCTCCCTCCCATCACGTCCAGGAAGATAGCAGCCTAGAGCAGGAACAAGCAGAATTCTAAGGAAAACATCTCCCCCAATGAAGCAGTTGGCTGAGAATAACTTCTGGTAGTCCGTGTAGGTACCTGATGTGATTTATTTTAAATAATGTACACCACGAGTTGGGTGGCGTATTCATGATTTCTGCCCTAGCTCTATGAACCTGCCCACCTCTGAATTAACGGCTCTTTTTGGTCCTCCCTCAAACTTTTCTCCAAAAGGACACTTGACATTAATACTGTAAGTCAGGAACATCCTGTAAATACTAACTTTGGCACTACTGACATTCTGAATAACTGCTTGCGTGCTCTGTGACGTGGAGCAGCGTCCCTGGCCTCTACCCATCAGAGGCCAGCAGCACCCTCCTCTCAAGTCGTGACAACCAAAATGTTTCCTAGATGCTACCAAATGTCGCTGGGGTGAAGGACAAAACTACTCCTGATCCGGGACCTTTGCTATATATGAAACACTGGCAGCTTTTTGGAAATACACGTTAAAATAGTCAATTAACTATTTGAGATCATCTAGTGTCACTCACTCTGGGAACTCGTGGCACGGGCAAGAGGGAGGCTGCATGGCGTGGGGCTGACTCCCCTGTGCCGTGCAATCAGACCCATGCTTGGGTGGGCCCTACCTTGCCCTGTGCTACCTGACCTGGGCTTCTAACCCTCCTGAGCCTCAGGTTCATCACTGGGGTGATAGTCACAATGACAGTGCAGCCCTCAGGGGACTGCTGTAGAACAAGTGACACCACAGCTGGCCCTCAACACAAGTTAACTGTGGAGGAGAAAGAAAGAATCAATTTTATCTAGTTTTTCATGTGGCCTTTGTTGCTCCAACACTTAACTGCGTATGTGGTGCTGGGGTTTGAACCCGTGTCCTCGCACATGCCAGGCAAGCGCTGTGACCACTGAGCCACCACTCTAATCCCTGATGTTGTCTTTTGATTGACAATCAAAGGTTTTCAGGTTGGGTTCCTTAAATACTGAGGCCTCCAAAAAGCAACCGTAGGGTTTCCCCAAAGAAGTGGGGCAGAGGGCTCAAAGTAGAATTCCAGGCCAAAGGCTAGATTTGTCCTGTGGGCTGCAGTTTGCTGAGCTGACCTGGACCGTCCCATTACCATCTGGCCCAGAGCTGACCGGAAGTTACATGAAACAGTGCTTATACCCTGCAGTTCCGAGCCACATTTCATCTGAAAAACAGGCCCCCTCGTTTAAGTGCACTAAACACCAAGACTGCTGTCTGAATGTTTCGCTGGGGAGGCTGCACCCCCGCCAACCCCAGAACACAGCGCTGGGTCAGATGAGCTTGTGTCTGCCTCCCTCAGGCGCCTGAGGAGGGCCCAGACGCTGGATCTCCATGCAGCACACACAAGAGCTTCGCACTAAACGGATGCTCACACGCACACGGGCACAGGCATCCAGCACCAGCCCAGCACCGCGGACACCAAGCGCTGGTGGGTCCTTACCGGGTCCAGGGGTGTGCTTTGTTTGGCATGTGAAAAAAAAATGTTTTTGATATTTGAAGTCACTTAAAATTAGAGGATTCTGCAATAAAACATGGATTTCTGCCTTGCGCTGAGAAGGTCCTCATTTTTTTTGTACCAGGGATTGAACTCAGGGGTGCTTAACACCTGAGCCCCATCCCCAGCCATTTTTATTTATTTATTTTTGAGACAAGGTCTCACATAGTTGCTTAGGGTCTCCCTAAGTTGCCCAGGCTGATCTTTGTAATCCTCCTGCCTCAGCCTCCCGCATCAATGGGATTACAGGTGTGCACCACTATGTTCCGCTGAGAAGGCCCTCTTAGAAGACACATGTGTCTCTCGTGTGTTGCAGGCCTCAGCACCCTAATGTTTAACACTTGCTCCTTTTCTTTCACTGAAATTACTTGATTTCCCTCCTCTTCTCCCCTAGAGGATAATGCTGAGGCTACTACTCATAGCTCTTAAAAGATGCTATCCATCATCAAAGGAATGTAAACAAGCCTTTGGGAGATACTTAAAAATCATAACGCAGCTTGTAACTTTGAACACTATTGCTTTTTTCAAGGAGACTAAATATTAATTCAAGTAACTATTTTTACTTAATGTGAAGACAAAATAACTCTGCAAAGGGCTCAAATGTATACCCAAAGCCTTTCAAAGAAGCCACCACTAACTTAAACCAACAGCTATTTCAGTTTTAGAAAATGAGCATGGAGCAGGAGGAGGCAGATGGGGGACAGGAGGGATGGGGTGAGTCCAGGGGATCGGGTACTGATGTGGGATCGCTGCACTGGCCCTCTAGTTACTCCCACCCTTCACTTCTCAACAGGCACATGCACATGTCTGATTAAACCAGGGACCTGCAATGACAGATCACAGACCACATCAGGCCCACCGGCCATCTTTGTAGACAAGGTTTGATGGCCCCTGGATCACATATGCTCAGGTCCTGCCGGTGCCTGCTGTCATCTGGGAGGCCGAACTGAGCAGTTACAACCAACACTTAAGGCAAAGCTACAAGGATTTACCTTCTGATCTTTACTGAAAAAGCCAGCCTGCCTCTGGTTTAAACAATCGCCCTAGCCACTTTCAAATTTAAATTGCCTGAAGACCAGGCGTAGGGGCACAGCCTGTAATCCCATCAAGACTCAGGAGGCTAAGGCAAAAGAACTCCAAGTTCAAAGCCAGCCTTAGAGATTCAGAGAGACTCTGTCTTGAAATAAAGATAAATAAATAAATAAAAAAGAAAAGGGTTGGGGATGTGGCTCAGTGGTTAAGCAGTGGTTAGTTCAATCCCTGCTGTTGAAAAAAAAAATTTTTTTTAATTGTCTGAAATTCTGAAGGAAGAGCACCTCTTTGGCTATAGGAAGAGGGGACATGGATCTTGCCACTGGTGGAGAAGGTCTGATTTACCAGTGACCATCCTGGGTGGAGGTGATTTTTTAATGCCAGCTAACTGGGACCGGGCCTGGCCTGCTCTTCAGTGTCCAATGGACTGCAAAAACGGACACCTTGGGCCAGGCGCAGTGGTGCTTGCCTGTGAAGAGCTCAGGAGGCTGAGGCAGAAGGATCCCAAGTTCAAAGCCAGCCTTAACTATCCCAAAATAAAATATAAAAAGGGCTGAAGATGTGGCTCAGCAGTTAAGCACCCCTGCATTCAATCCTACATAAAAAAATTAAATAAAAATAAAAAACAGCCCCTCCTTCCTTGACTGTCTATCCAGGTCACCTTAAGACCAATGGGCTATTACAATCTCCACATTACAGATGAGGACGGGGTGAATAAGGGACTGAGCGGAACAAGTTGATCTGATTCCAAAACCACTCTTCCCAAGACTATAAGACGCTAGCACCTGAAGGGCTGAAGCTGGAGCTGGGGATGCCTGGGGCTTCCCACCTGTTTCTTCGCTCCTTTCCCTGGAGTCTGCATTCTGATTCCAGTGGCAAGAACTCAGTGCCGTCAACCTGGAGCAATCCTGGTTGCTCCAGCTTCTTGAGCTGTGGAGACTCCCGGCCCAAGCTCTCAGCAGCCGTCGTCCTAAGAGTTGCTCAAGGAAGGGTTTATGAGAAGCAGGCTGGGGACACTCTGCCAGAGACCCTGGTCTAGAGGTTGAACTGCCCAAGCTCAAAACTCATCTCCAAGTCCACCCCTTGCTTTAGAAATAAAGCACCCTGACTGGTCCTAGCCACATGGCCAGAGTCCCTAACCCAGCTTCTCACATCCACTCTCGCCTCCCCTACGTGATCTCCTCAAAGGGGCCTGGGTGATCTTTCATAAAAGTTAATGAGATGAAGTCACTGTTGGTTTTCCATTTCAGGTACAATCAATCTTCAGCATGGCCAAGGAACCCCATCGTCATCCGAGCTCTGCCAGCCCTGAACTCACGCCACATCTCTTCTCCTCTCTCTATGATCTAACGACAGTGGTCTTCTGCAAGCTCCTCAACCAACCCAAACTCATGCCCACGTCAGCGTCCCTAGACCTGCTGTTCCTGCAGCCTGGACCTCCGCGTGGCTAGCTCCTCCTTGCCACTTGGTCCTCTGCTCAAATGTCATCCTTGGTGACTCAGGGCTACATGGTCGCTTTCCCTGACATCAGCCATTAATGCAATTTCAAAGTCGTGCATTTGTTTGCTGGAAGAGTCTCCAGCTCCCCCAGTGGAACAGAAAGCCCAGGACAATACAAGTCTCTCCCGATCTTGGTTCCAATCCCAACGCCGAGTCCAGTGCTAGGCGTACACAGGACAGCACCTATTTTTTCTTTACTATCTTCAAGTGCAAGAAATTCCACTTTCCCCTGGCAATCCCTAGAGGGAACGCCACGTCACACAGGAACAGCTGCACAAGTGTATTTCCTTCCTTCAATTCCACACGACACACCTGTGCACCTTTCTGCCACAACCAACTGAGCAACACCCATGGGAGACCTCTACTCAAAAAAAAAAAAAAAATTAGTTCATACCAGCTTTAAGAGGAAAGTAATTCAAAACATGAAAATTTATTCTAAGTTGTATCTTAACATACGAGATCTCAGCTTTAGATGAATTTTAATGTTTACAAGTGCAAAAGCAAATAAATATTTACCAGTTGCCTTTTTTTGCACTCTTATAACTCCACAACAGCTTAGATGCAAAGAAAAAAAAAATTTGTTGCTAAACATCTTGTAGTCTGGCAAAATGAAGAGTTTCTTATTAAGAAAACCCCTCACAACAATAACAGCCCCTCGTGCTATAATAGCCACCTCGTGGAAACCATCAGGATGGTTCATTAAGAACTGAGCATATGATAAAGAAAAAAAATTTCCACTGACTGGTATGGATGATAGGAGGGCACAGCAGGCTGAGGCCAGACCAGCCACCCTCTGGTCCCACGGGCTGCGTGCTGGGTAATCTCCAGAGCCAGCACTGGGATACAGGACCCCATTTCTTGGACCAGGACCATGGCCTGGTATCAGCTCCAGTGTCAGAGCGAGGGCTTTCGTTCTTTAGGTTCCGGGGTCAGAGCCATTTCTCCAAAGTGGACTTCCCTAGCTAAGGTGGGTCCCAGTCCTCCCCACAACTCCGACAGCATCTGTTTATTTTCTCTCCGATCATCACATAATCAAGAACTTGAGACAGTTTTCCAGCTTTTCTGCCAACGGCCTAAGTGGCTGGCTCTCTCCCATCGCGGTGACCTAACCCGACCTGTGCTCCAGGGAGCTGTCTTTCCCTTTAGACCTTGAGGGAGGCACTGGGATTCTAGAATCCTCCCCGGAGCCTGACACCACCTGGCTGCTCATAAACAGATGCGCCGAATCAATGATCAAGGAATGAAATTTTAATGCTTAAACTCCTAAGGATGAATGTCTTTTTCGCTCATTGATCTTACTGCCTGGTTGAAGTCGTTGGAGTTATTTGGAGGCAAGGACACAAATATCAAGAAAAGACTCATTCCAGCCAAGATCAGACTCCTCTTCTAGGAATAAAATAGGGAGACACCTGGGGACACAGGCAGGGACACGCACACACAGTACTGAGAATATTTACCGCTTTCTTAATCTTCAGTCTCTACCCCCGATTCCTAGACAAAGTGTAAGGCTGGGTCCCAGAGGCGGGACTGCAGCCAGCCTCACTTACCTGGATTGACAGTGATAAATTTGCTGTCCTCAGGAAATCGGTCTCCTCGGGACATAGGCTTTCTAGATGGCATTTCGGGCCTCCTGGGCTCGCTGCCTGCATAATGTTCCTCGGTGGCTGTGGGGGGCACTTGGGTGGAGGTGACCACGTTGGAGTCCGGGCCAGGGGCGGCAGCATCCCTTGCCCGGTCAGGCTGTTCCGTGGGGGTGGCAGGGTGGTCCTGCCCATGCCCAGGTATAGTCTGATGCCCGTCCTGCTCGGCAGTCCTGTTGGGAGACGAGGGTGTGGGGATGGGTGTCGTCTGGCTCCGCTCCTCGGTGGTGTGGGTGGCCCCGCTCTTCTCCTTCTTCTCGGAGTCCTTCTCCCCCTCCTCCTCGTGCTCCCGCTCCCCGTCCTCGCTCTCGCTCTTCTCATCCTTCTCCCCTTCCTCTGCACCCTCGCTGTCTTTGGTCGGTGCCGAATCCCCATCAGGTCCTGGAGAGGCCAGGGCCTCCGTGGTGGCCAGCACTGGCCTCACCGCCTGCTTGCTGGCGGAGGCAGCCGTGGGGAGGCGTGTGGGCCACACGGTGCTGGGGAAGGAGGAGATGCCACCGCCACCAAACCCCAGGCCCGCAAGGAGCGTGCTGGTGACCACCGAGGCCACTGTGGCTTGGCTGCCGCTGGAGGAGGGACCCATCCCGGTCGCCATGGAAACAAATGAGAAGGGGATGCCAGAGGACGTCCAGGTGGAAGACCCCGAGCTGATGGGGGCCATGTCTGCAGAAGAGGCAGGAGACGCTGTAGGCTACAGAGGCCACCAGGAGGTGGCAAGGTTGCAGAAGAGGCAGAGGAAGGAAAAAGCAGATAAGTAGTTAGGACTGGAAATGAGACTTCAGTTTGCAGAACCTCAGAGTTGTACTCACCCATCCCATGGAGCCAAAGTTCACCACGGGTGCCCAGCTCTTAGTTTAAGATTTTTACCAATAGTGTGAATGCATTAGCAAGCTTAACCAGTGCATCAAACATAATTTTCCCTGATATTGCACAGGATGAGGAAAGGTGGCAAAAAAGTAAGCGTGACATTAAAGCTGGCTTAAAGTCAACGAAGAAGTGACAACTTGGCAACATGAGAGTCCACTCTTCTCCAGGTGACAGTAAGGGGCTTTTAACTACTGGAAATTCGGGTGGATACTTAGCTTTCAGGTCTGGAAGGGCCCTGGGATCAGGTCCAACTCCACTGTCTTGCAGGGAGGAACGGATAGAGGGAGAGGAAGAGTGGCCTGCCCAGGTCCACCTGGGCACGGTCAGAAGCAGGAGTCAGCCCTGGGTGCTGGCTCACACGCCTGCCTCTGCACACTGAGCGCAACGTGGACACAGTACCCTCAGGCTCTGGGCTCATCCATGGCAAAATCGTATGCTCCCGCAAATGACAACATTAACGACAATACCAAGAGTTCCACTTAACAAGGGCCCACGAGGTGCCAAAGATTTCCATGCTACCCGGAGGCAGGCATGATCTTCAGCCCGGCTGACAGGTGAGGACAATGTCAGGGACATGGCTAGGAAGGTGCAGTGGCCGGGGTGCCTGTCTCTAAACCTCAGCTCATTCTTATCACTCTAAGTAAACAGGGGACCCAATCATTATTTTATTCATTTAAAGTATGTATGAAAATAAGAAAGTTTTTTTTTTGTTCTGAGATTGTATTTCAACTTCAGTTCTTACAAGCTGATATTCAGAATCCAAAATTCCACCCCATCTCGTTTATACAATTCAAAACAGTAACCAGAACAACCCAGGTTTGAAGACTTTCATCAGCAAGTTTCACACTGAAAACTTGGTACTTTAAGGAAGACCACATTAGCAAAGTTGAGTTCTGAAGTTGGTTGGTGAAAACCAAATACCATATAAGCCCTGACTCGATACAGAGAGGTCAGGCTGCCTGGGCCCCAGCTCGTGACCCCTTCCTGCTCTCTGGGTGATGCTGGGCACATTACTTCAATTCAGTGAACCTCAGTTTCTTAATTTATAAAATGGGGATAATACCAAGACAACTTTGTGGTAGTTTCAAAAAGTAAATAAAATAATCTATGCCTAAAATTCAGAAATGCTTACTGAGATTCTGGCTATTCTTGTTATAACCACCACCGGGGTTGGTATTATAGTTATTACTTGTTCCATGAATGGGGAAACTGAGATATTAACTCAGGCTCCAGAAATCTGCAAATCCATGTAACTTTGGGCAGGTGACATCATCTGAATGTCAGCACATGCCAGATGAAGGGCTTGGAACATTAACCCCCTTGTAGTCCATGTATCATCTGATCTCAGGGATCAAAGATAATTGAAAATTTGGAAGATTTGTACATTAGTAAAACAATATAATATAAACCTCTTACATGAGTGTGCATAGCTTTTTCATAATGTACTGCATTACAAAGGAGTGAATAATTTTTCTCTATTTTAACCTCTCTGCATTGTGCAATTCAACAACATTGTACTGCCACCTCGTGGTAACAGTTTCAACTGCATGCAAATTAGCAACCAGTCAGGACAAAGCAACAGCTACTTACCACTCCAGTTTTCACAATCCTGGTTCCCTGGAATATTCTGGTGGTATTAGCTGGAAAATAAAGAAACTGCAATGTAAACTATAGACCATTTGACAGTTTCAACAAAGCTTTTTTTTTTAAGAGAGAGAGGGAGGGAAAGAATCAACTTTGTTTATTTCTTCATCTGGTCTTTCTTTCTCCAACACTCAGTTGTGTGTGTGGTGCTGGGGTTTGAACCTGGGTCCTTGCACATGTCAGGCAAGTGCTCCAACCACTGAGCCACTGCTCTAGCGTTCAACAAAACTTTTAATTTTCACACCATAAAATATTCCTCTGCAGATTTTCTCCAACCATTGAAAAATGTTAAAAAAAAAAAAAGTCTTCTTTGCTTGTGAGTCATAGAAAATCATGCCGAGAGCTGGATTTGGGCTGTGATCCTGTTTGCTGTCTCCTCTCTTAAGCTGCTAATTTAATTTGTTTTGTAGTTTTCTGTTTTATTATTGAGGTACAACTTACGTACAGTAAAATGCACAAGATGTATGTGTATAATTCAATTATTTTTATACATTTACCACCTGTATAACTACCACCCATTTTTAAAAAAAATTTTTATTAGGGGGTTGAGTTATTGCACAATCATAAATGCATATAAAGTAACAATATGATATGCATTTGATCTTAAATCAGAATTACTCCCTCATCACCCACACCCCAGTCTCTTGAATCTTCCATATTTTGCCCCTACAAGTAATATAAATGCTTAGATTGTGAATTTTCCAGAATTAAACGATTGCATAAGTATTAGGTGGAACTACCACTCATTTTAAGATACAGTCTCCAGGGCTTTGCTGGAGGAAAACTTTGCTTACGCCTCCACCCAGATAATTTCCACCCAGCCCCAAAGGCGGCCAGCACTCAACTCTGTCCGAATCTCGCCAACGTTTCACTGTGTTCAGAGGGGATTACATTATTCCACTGCTCCTCTTCTATTACCGTTTTGGTCATCATTTCACTCTTTTGGTGATTCTAGCATGCCTCAGTTTACCTTAATACAGTTTTTCCTTAAATTAGCACATTTACCATCTTAAAAATGAAGTGAACCTTACTTTCCTGCCTCAGCCCTTCTGTGGTTTGTCATTTATTTTATTTCTCCTTGAGTTTTAAAAGTGTCTGTTATTGCCATTGTTATGTGTGCGCAAAGTGTTTGATATCAATCATATATGAACCTTTCTGGAGCTCACTTCTTCCTGTAGTTTTGTTCTCCCGTATGGTTATAATGAAACATCTCTTAAAATTTTTTAGAAATGGCGGTAAGGTACACCATATGAAATTTGCCGCTTGAACCACTTTTAGGTGTATGGTTCCGAGTGTGAAGAACGGTCACACCACAGGGAAACTGACCATCGCTACCGTTCCTCTGGAACTTCTTCCTCTCGGCAAGCTGAATCTCCACATCCGCTGCACAATTCCCCACCTCCTCCTGCCCTCAACCTCGGCACCACCCCTCCACTTCTATTCCTAAGAACTACTCTGGACCCGTCATGATAATGGTACCATGAGTATTTGTGCGTTTGTGACTGGCTTATTTCACTTAGCATAAGCTCCTCAAAGGACACCCATGTCACCTATGTGTCAGAATTTGTTTTGTTTTTAAAGCTGAATAATAGCCCACTGTCTCCATAGACCACATTTTGCTGATCCATTCATCTGCTGAGCGACGTCTACTCCTGCGTTCCTTCCACCTTTTGGCTATTATGAATAGGGCTAAACAATATAACTCAAAAATATCAAACTTTGTGGTTATTTCAAAAACAACAGTGCTGTAACAAGCGAAAATCTGCCTCCTATATACACTGCACTGAAAAATTATCCCCCAAATGCTAATTACCTAAATACAATGGTGTGGTTTTTTTACACAACTATACCAGAAATGGCCATATATTTTTATTTGCACTGTCAGCTTCCTTAAAAAACTGAATATCCTGCCCATACTGTAAAGAGTAACTTCCATCTCAAACTCCTATGTCACACTTCTTGGAAAAATTATGATACTAGCAAAACTGGGCCCAAGGCCCTGCAGGTGCTGAGGGTCTGTCGCCCGCTTTGGTTGGGCTCCCACTAAGCCCTCCCCTCATTTGTACCTGTCCCGTGCCTGGTCCCCGGCCCCGGGCTCCTGAGCATGCAGCCCCTGACCTAATGCCACGTTCATTTTGCATAGGGAGAAAGTGAACTATGTGAAGAGGCCAATGCCGGGAAGCGATGGGATCTAGAAGGCAGTGCAACTGTTTCGGTTCCAGGTCAAATGAGGCAGCGAAGGTGCCAACAGTGCGGGTCTCCCTGGGGACTACGTGTAGCCTCCCATGACCATCAAGTTGCTCAGGGATCGATTACTTCGTGGCCTTGGACAGGTGCACACACCTCCCTTCATTAACACAGGAAGAAAAGTTCCCAGGAGACTTGACTCACCTGCCCTTTAAAAAGGGCTCTAATTAAGGCCAACAAACTCAACAGCCACCCCATCCGCATGCTGGCTTTTACTCAGTCCTGCACAATCTCCACCAGGGTCAGCAACAGTCCTTCAGGCAGTTTCCTGAAGACCTTTTGGGTCAGGAGTGCTGGGGACAAGGGGCCTAATGGAATGCAGGGGCGGGGATGATGACATCTGTTCTCTGGCTAACCTGTCCTGCAGGGGTACACTCCCTTCCACGACGACGTAGGCGACCCATCTCAGCTGTGTTCCATAGTCTGCCTCCCCTTGAAATCACCTGTGCTTCCACCCTGCCTCAGAGCTGTCGCAGCCACCTGGGGACAGCCCTGATGTTCACCACTGCCTGGAAATCACAGCAGCTCACGGGCCCACCGCTCGTCACTTAGAGCTTACTGCAACAATGCATACAGGGCTGTACCTTGAATTGGTTTAAAGTATTTTGAGAACACATTGGAACATAATGGGGTCCTCTCCTGTGTGTTTTACTTATTGACTTAAAACTGTTCTGAGGAAGGATCCATGGCTTCTCCAGGCTCTGCAGCTCAGAGCGAAAGCGCAGGAACCGCCACTTTCCGTGACTCCCCTCAACTGCAAAATGGCTTGGAACATTCAGCAATCATCTGATCCTTTCACAATAAAATGAATAAAAGCATACTACTGAGTCGCATTCACTCTGTGGGGTGGCCCGTTGCTGTGGATCATTGGGCTTTATAACAAGAAGAGCAAACTCGGCTGAGTAGCTAAGTTACCTGCACCCTGGACATCATCTTCCCTTTAGTAAAATACTCAACCTTAGCAGCTGCCACGAAGTGGGGTTCAGATGAAGTAATTTATGTAAAGATGCCCTGAAACTGTAAGCCACTTCAAAAATACTGCTTGTTATTATGTACAGAGGGTAAACATACTTACTACCTTCTATACATAAATATTGTAACATTTACCATAGCAAAGTAGACATTCCATGTGACTTCTCATGCTCCCAAATCAGATGCAAATTTACTATTGCGAACAAGGATTCTCTAAGCTTTTTTGCTTGCTTTTGAAACTTAAGTTCAAATTGATGCATTTTGTACCATGGCCTCTCTTGCTCCTAACTGAGTACCTGGCTCAGCAGAAAAAGTTCGCAAGCTTGCCCGCATCGCGATCTGGGTTTTTACACTATGCACATGCGTTGTAGAAACAAATGCTGAAGCCATTGTGGGCTGGTGTATGCATGTACAGGAATAAACACTAGGACACAAGTCTAGCAAACTCCTGTCCACTCTGACCAAAGGTGATTGGTGGACAAAGGAGACACTGGCCATTTTTACCAAGTCTCAGTGATCAGACATTTAAAGCGCTCTGTCTTGAGTTTACAACTGACAGGGTCTTTTTGGATTACATTGTATTATAAACATCTGATTTTTTTTCAAAGTAGGTGTGGAATCCAGGCAGCTCAGGGGCTATTCAGCAGAAGAGGCAGCTCTGTTGAGCCTGGGTTCCAGGCTGGAGCACCAGCGAGGCCTGATCATGATTTATGTCCCACGTACTGAGCCTGGCCGCAGCGAGTGCCCAGTCTGGCTTCCCCTCTCCCTCCCGTCAGCCAGCGCAGACCCAGCCTTGGCTGAACAGCAGGAAAGGGTTAATACTTTCAGGGTATGAGTGCACACAGTGAGTGCGATTCATTGAAGTAAAAATGCAGTCATGCTAATTTTGACTAGTTTAAATAGAAAGGATGAGATCATCACCAAAGAATAAATATGACATGCAAAATTTTCAAGCTAGAAGGGAGCCTTGAAGGGAATCTAGGCCACAGGGCTTCTTGCCCTGAGTTCATAATCATTTTTTGTTTTTTTTACATCCAAGTAGTAATTGTTGAGCATCCATAATCCAAAAGTCCAAAATCTAAAACTTTACAAGCACTGACAAATGGTTTTGGCTTCTGGAGCCTTTTAGATCTCAAATTTTTGGATTTGGGATGCTCAACTGGTGAAGACTGTGCAAATATTCCAAAATAATCCCCCCCCCCGAAAAAAAAACAGAAAAAACAAACCAAAGAACCTGTAAAACATGAAACCCCTGTGATCATTTTAGATAAGGGATATTCTACCTGTATTAACCTGTTGGCATTAGTGCCAGTAATCAACACTGTACGGATTCTTTAACTTGCATCACGAGGTCATTCTGCAAGGACCCCGTGAGGTTGGTTCTATCAATACCACCACGTTTTGTATTGGCAGACTGCAGCTCTCAGAATGGCACAGGGGCTGACAGCCAGGACTCTCTCACAGGAGGCCCTCACTCCAGAGCCCTTCTCCAACCTGGCATTCGCTAGCCATTAAGGCCCATGCCAGTCGCCAGGGACATCTTGTTAGAACTCAGATTCCTGCCCCACGCACCCTGCAGGGAGAATCTGCTGCAGCTGGTTGTGACCGTCCATGAATGTGCTCATCATCTCTTGGGCTTCCAGGCCTGGCCGGTGCTGCTGGTCCCTGACCTGCATGTTGAAGATGGTCCCTGCATTTATATGCAAAACTTCTAGCATTTTCTAGGGAGAAGATTCAAAGGTTTCATCAGATCCATGACTCAAAAAGCTTGAGAACCAGTGGCCTGGGATGCAAGCTTCTCATTTGATAGACAGGAAAGCTGAGGACCTAAGAAGTAAAGATCCTGAGCAGGGAGGGCTGCAAGCTGGCAGAGCTAAGCCCAGAGCCCTGGTCCTTCCTGGTGCTCTCCCCACAGTGCACATCAGGAAACCAACCCCGAGCTTTGGCCTACAGGGCTGTTTTCATAAGTAGTACTGGAACCAGGACCTAGATCAGGCTAAGGCTTCTGAGACAGAGTGCATTCTCTTTATTTTTATTATTATATTTTTGGTGTTAGGGATTAAACCAAGGGCCTCCCACATGCTAAGCTTGTATTTTACCTACCACTGAGCTATACCCCAAGCTCTTTAAAATTCATGCATTTTACTTTGGAAATCTTTGTACTGATTCTTTTTTTTTTTAAATCTCATTAAAATGTGATATATTTTGACAAATTAAAAAGTTTTTTGGTAACTTTATAATTGGTGCCAAAGGGAAGTCCCACTTGCTTCACCCTGGATCTGGCTCTGGAACTCTGTACCGGTTCCTGTGTCAATAGCAACACACAGCTGTAGCTCAGGAATCGAAAGGATCCCACAGGTAGGGGCTTGTCTGTGGTCTGCCGGTGGGAGGGATGCACGGCATCTGTCTGGGCCTCCAGGGTTTTCCTTTTTTTTTACATTTTGTGGTGCTGGGGATGGAACCCAGGACCTCACAGGGAAAGTGCTCTACCACTGAGCTTCATCCCAGCCGTGGGCTCCAGTTCTTAAGGGAACAACAAACTGAATCATGCTAGAAATCGAAAGAGGACATCCTTCAACACCCTCGGGATTTGGTTATCTGAATCAGCCCTAGACAATGCGTGGGAGGAAAAACCCACATACCTGGTTCCCCACAGTCAGAAAACAGCAATAAAACCAAAAATCCAAGACCTGCTGTGCCTTTCCTCCCCTCTTCTGACGAATGCCATCTCCAACCTCAGTTCTGTGTCTTTCTGGGTATGCCTCAAATGCCCACCCAGATCCTGAGGCCGGGTCTGTGTTCTCGTGCCCAAGGAAAAGGACGAAGCATGACCAGGGTGGGAGCGAAGGGGAACCAGCCTCACCTTGGAAGAGCATCGTCTGGCTGAAGTCACTGCGCATGTCGTTCCGACACACGGCCTGGACTCGGAACAGGTAAAGGCTATCTGGTGAGACATGGCTAATGGTGGCTTTCTGCGGGGGAAGAAGGAGAAGGCAGTGAGTTGGTTCTGGAAGCCAGGCACACTTTGCACCCTGAAGCAAACCCGGTACCCCAGCACAGCCTGGCAGACGTGGTATTTACTACTGAGCAACACCTCCCTTTGGCAGGAAAGATCACCTTGAAATGACCTTGCCCGGGAATCTGTTTTCAGCACTTAAGTGCAGAAGAGAGGAAGTGACACACAGCAGCGAAGGACAGTGAGAGTGAGAGAGAGTGAGAGAGAGTGAGAGAGAGAGAGAGAGAGAGAGAATCAATTTTTTTCACATGGCTTTCATTGCTCTGACATTTAGTTGTATACGTGGATGCTGGGTTTAAACCCGTGTTCTTGCGTATGCCAGGCAAGCACCATAACCTCCAAGCCACCGCTCCAGCCCCAACAGCATCAATCTTGATTGTGGCTTGGAGCAGGGCCATAGTCCTCTTTGTGTTCACAAGGCCCAGACTCCCATCACACTTACGGTACTGTACCAATTTATGATTATTCATCCTAGATGGCCTCTAGAATTACTAAGGAATCTCCAGAGCCATGCACACTGAAGAGCATCAACAAGAAATTCTCTGCACGTTTTCTTTCTTTTGGTACTGAGGATTGAACCCAGGGGTGCATAACCACTGAGCCACATCCCCAAGCCTTTTTATATTTTATTTTGAGACAGAGTCTTGCTAAGTTGCTGAGTCTGGCCTGGAACTTGCCATCCTCCTGCCTCAGCCTCCCAAGCCGCTGGGATTATAGTTATGCACCACCGTGCCACAGATGTGTGTCTGTTGCTTTGCAGTTTGAAGGTCTGGTATCCTGACTTTGTGTAACATGGAGCACGAGGCAAGGAAGAACAGCAGGCCTGAGGTCATGAGACCAAGCCACATCTTTCAGCCTCTGCTACCTTCAGCTGTAGGGTGGAGAGAGGAACAGCTACCTCATGGGTTCCTGTAAGAACTGTGTTACACAGGCCAGGCAAACCTTGTTCACAGGTGGACTATACCAAGCAGCAGAGAGAATGCCACCAGTCTAGCACAGCAGACAGCAAGGTCCAGCCTGCAGGACAGATCTGGCCCCTCATCTGTATTTACAAATAAAGTTTTATTGGCACACACCCATGCCATCATTGACATGTTATTCATAGATGCTTTCACCCTATAAAGGCCAAGATGAGTAGTTATGAGACTGTATGACCTGTACAGCCTAAAATTCACTATCTGGCTCTTTATTATTTTTTTTTTTAAGAGAGAGGGACAGTGAGAGACAGAGAGAAAGAGAATCAATTTTTTTTAAATTTAGTTTTTCATGTGGCTTTCGTTGCTCAGACACTCCACTGTGTACGTGGTACTGGGGTTTGAACCCGCACCCCTGCGCATGCGAGGCAAGCACTGAAACCACTGAGCCATTGCTCCAGCCCCTATCGCTCTTTCTAGGAAAAAGTTTGCCAACCCCCGATTGAATATCACCAGGTCACCATTCCTTGACGTTTCATTACAGAACCTCTGTAAATGAGAGAATGGAACAGACCTGAAAAACAGGTAGCTTCCGGAAGAAATAAATCGAAGCAAGTGATTTCCATGGACACCTCCCAAAGGATGTGATGTCACTGAAACGTGTGTTCTGGGCCAAGAACAGAGGGCTGCCCTGGGGGCCTCCCCACCCACCTCTGAACGGGTACTAATGCCATCTCGACTTCGAATGCTGCTTTTGCCTGGAGCACAGCTTGCTGATGGGAGCAGCGGGCTAGGGTTGTCATTTATCTTCTAGAAAAGGTGGGTGACACCCTTGGATCACAGATTTGTGGAAAGGCTGTGGAGGAGGAACCTAGACTGGAAATTGCTGTAAACGTTAAGGACTTCTTTTAGGCTTCCGCAACCACTTCCCAGCCACCAAGTCAGCGCTCTTAAAGTAATGCGGAATTCGGAAAATTAATTTTGTGTGGCCCTCAGCCCTAGAAATTCCTAGGAAATAGCACTTGCTGTCAAAGTATGTTTTTTGTGCATCTCTCTTTCTCTGAAACTAATTTATGCCTCATTCCCTAAACTTCTGACCCCCATCTCCTGTTCAGCACAAAAAAGTCTTCACTCCATTTATGCAAGAATTTATTAGAATTCACCCCAAGCCAGTATCTGTTCATCTTTGCATGTTTAATTATTTGCCTCTTAGAACAAGAAACCGTTAAGTGCTGAGATAGTTTCTGCTGATTAATGCAAGCCAGCTCTACTTCAGAAAGGGGAAAATCCCTTAAGGGCACCCAGAGGCGACAAGAAAAAGGTTAAACCGCTTCCTAACCTTGGGTACCTTTCAACAGATTCCTCTCCGGTTTCATGAGGACTCGTTCCCTAAGGCAACCCAGATTACAAAGTCTTCTGGGGAAATGGAAAATATAAATGGAAATGAAGTAAAAGAATCTTCATATAAAGAAATAGAAAAGTATTATTCTAGGACTAATTGAAGGGGCCATGAGGACTCTGTATTGGAAGGGAAAAAAACAAAAAAACCCCGGTAACAGTCATTAAGAATCCCACTCGGTGCGAACGCATTTTTCATGCACTTAGACAATTACAGGATTCGTTATTCTGAAGGCTTCCTTTGATTAAGGATAAATGTAGCAAATATGTCACTTTGAGTTTCCGTGCAAAGACTGAAAGATGAGGGCTTTTTGGAGGGTCTGCTTGGAGATGGCTTCTGCAGACACCTGTTTCTGAGGGCCTTGCCGGGAGCCCGGAGCTGAAGAGGGAAGGTGAACTGGGCCCCTGGCACTGGCCTCGGGGTTAGGTGGCACAGGTTCCAAGCACTGCAGAGCAGAAGATGAGGTTACATGGCTACAGGGTCCCTCAGGGCCTGGGAGCATGCACAGTAGGACACAAAGGACAGAAGGGAGTGGTGGGGACTGTGGATGGCGGGATGGTGATGAACAGGGAGGAGGAGGTGGCAGCTGTGGTGGATGATTTTAATTATAAGAGTTGACACTTACGTATGGCTGCTGCATGCCACAACCTGGGGGGGGTGCTTCCTTGCACGAAGCCTTTAATGTGTGCATAAATTCCTGGACGGAAAAGGCCTCAGGGAAGCTTTCTGTTTGTGAATAATGGCAGCCACAGCCATCCTCCTGGAGGATGATGAACCAGCGCTTCCAGGTCCTGCACTGGACAGATGCGAGGGCGGGACGGAGCCCTGGCTGGCTCCTTACGTGGTCCACCCTGGTGGCTACCATGCGGGGAACACAGCCCACAGCAGTCCCCATGCTCAGTGGGCCTCAGAACCGCAAGGCAGCAGTCCCTCGACTTGGAACAGGGGTCCTCACCAAGTCCTTGTCGCTGTCCTTTGTGAACGTCTTCTCCTTCTCGTCTTCGTTCTTGGTCCAGCTGTAGGAGATCATGTAGTTCATGATGGGCGGGTGGTAGATGGTCTCGGGCTGGCTCCAGGACACCTGCAGGGCCGTCTGGTTCAGGGGCTGCACCTTCATGTGGATGGGGGGCGAGCTGCAAACTGAACACAGAGGGCCACACTCAGGGGGCTGCCAGCACAGCGCGCTGGTCAATAGTGCGTCCCCAGGGCTTCCACCTCGCCAAGTGGAACTGATAGCACGGGAAGCACTCAGGCTCCCTTTACCTAAATCCACCCACAACTCACATTTGTTCCATCTGCTCTCCTTTTGCCCCCTGTACATACACACACCTGTTGTTCTGCTAAGCCACCGAAAGGAATTTACAGACATTTAGATATTTCCACCCCAAATACGAATAGGGACATTCTCCCACATAAACATACCACTGCCATGCCTGAGAAACTGCATACTAACTGGAGAGTATTCTCTCACACAGTCAATATTCAAATTTCCCATTGTCTCAAAGATCTAACCCCCACCCCACACTATCCTCCTTCAATCCAGCATGGTCACCTGACCCTTTTTCATGAAAGACTTTTTTCTTTCTTTCTTGTTTTGCGGTGCTGGGGATGGAACCCAGGGCCTCACACAGGCCAGGCAAGCGCTCCACCACAGAGCCACATCCCCAGCCCTCACGATACACCTCTTGAACAAGTCAGGACTTATGGAGTGTCCCAACTAAAATTATGGGTGAAATGTTATTGTCAGCAGGTCAGAGTGTAAATAAATACAATGGACCATGAGATTTCAAACAATTTTCAAGCAAAGGCATACACAAAAACGATGGCTTTCTCTGGGGCAGAGAGACTCCCTGTGCAACTCTCCTGATGTGGGGTGTAAGGAAAGGGCAGGCTGATTCTTTTTACTTCTGTGGTTGGGAGGTTTTGAGAAGGGGAAGATCTACATCCATCTATAGACAAAATTCTACAGTGTTGACCGCATTGAGTCAGACTTTCAGCTTCCAGAGCAGGGCTTCTCCCTGCCCGCACTCTGGACCCTGTGAACCAGATGGCTCCTTGGTCTTGGGAACAGTCCCCTGTGGCGGCAGCCCCGCCCTCTACCTGCTAGAGGCCAGAAGCTCCCACCCCTTCCCATGGTGGCAATCAGAAGTATCTCCACACTTGGATTATCTCCTTGGGGACCATCTGCCTTCAGGAGAGCACCACTGGTCTAGAAGGGGACACCAAGATCCAAGGACAAAACCACACAGGGAGAGCTGATCCGGAAGGTGAGGATGAGATGGAGGGAGAGGTACAGGTGTTTTCTAAGCATATTTGAGGAGGATCTGACCTGAACTGTGGGCCCAGGGAAGAGGGCAAGGAAATCAACAGGGAAGTTGGTGAAGAAGGGAAGGCTGAGGAAGGGTGGACAGGGATGAGGTCAGGAGGTGGGAGCAGGGCAGCCAGCAAGGGCCAGCGAGGTGCCAGACACAGCTGCAAGCAGCCGTGGAGGCCAGACTTCAGATCTGGCCTTTCTCCCACGAGCCCCTGGAAGCTACTAGAAGGATCAGAACCTGCGCATGACTCATTGGGATTGTTGCTTCAGAGAGTCCTGCGAGCCAGGCAGAGCAGAAGGCCCCCAAGGTGGGGAGGGGCTGCAGAGGGAGCAGTGGCAGGTGCTAAAGCTGGCAGGTGGTAAAGCTTCGAGACCTAGGGAGGGTGGGAGAGGGGGGCCCTCAGAAGGAGCTGGCTAAGGAGGAGGCAAGCGTGCTGGGGACCAGGGCTCCCTTCTGACCCACTCACTCACTAGGCCAAGCAGCCCACCACCACCCAGGCTCTATTTCCAAACCCACAGCAGCCCTGGGGAGCAGAGCAGAGTGGGCCAGCTGCTGGAGAAAGGCAGGGATGGCTTTGACACTGCCACTCAGCTGTCAAACCACGATATGCGCTTTGTGTGGCTGAGACAGGAATAAATTCATGAGGCATTCCCACTGCCCAGCATAACCCCAGGAGGAAGTTTCGCTGGCATCTCGCGGCCTGCCTTGCAGATGCCACCAGGGCAGGGACATCAAACAAAGAATCTGAAGGGAGGCTTCCAGGACGCAGCTCCTGGTGAAGTGACAGAGTGCAGACACTAGGTGGCGCCAAGCGACTGGTTTTAAATATTTCAACTGCATAGAGTCTGGTTTCTCAAGAGCGCAGGGGAGGGAAAATTGGTAAAAGATCTAGGCCCCCATCCCTTTCCAAATACTAATAGTGAATACAGAGATTTATTTATTGGGAGTCTTCTACTTCTTCCCTCACCTCCTACTATGTTCTTAACTATCTTCCTTTTTCTGAAGCCATTCACTCCCCTGTTCCTGCCAGAGGTGAGCTGTGGGAAAAACGTATCTCTCTCTAGAGTCACATCACAGCCACATAAATAATCCTATCACCACATGTGAGGACAGCCATCCTTATTGTTTACTTCTTGAGATGAAAATACCTGGGTTGCTTTGTGCAGATTAAGATGATTCATATTCATTAAAAAAAAAAAACCCATACAATCCTCACATAGTACAAAAAAGTAAAAGTTTTTAAAATCATCCCAAACCTCAATATAACCGCAGATAACCACTGAGAATATTCTGGCATCCAACATCCAGAGAGAGAGTTCCCTTTCTGTACATACGGATGTAAATGGAATTGGAAGCTCGGGGCTCTGGGAATGAATTTGGTGTTGCTGTGTTTTATCCAATAAGTCACGGGTTTATTTCCTTGCAATAAAATAGGGCTTGGTTATTATCGCTTTGAATGAAGTGCAGAATCCCACTGTCCTGACACATAAGAAAATATTGAGCTATGCTATGTACGGAAGCAGGCATGGCCTCTCGCTAATGGGATTACCTGACAGGAAGGGAATTCTGTAATCAACAGGCCTTCAAAACCATGGTTGCTCCAGACTACATCAGAAGAGCCCCAGGCCAGAGTGGACCAGAGGTTTGTAGGCTGAGGAGCCCCTGCATGGTCTATGGGAAGAGCATGGGAACACAGCTTTCCCTTTAGCTCTCTAACCTCTTCACCTTGGGCGGGGAGAATTTTTCTGGGTGCAGTGGGCCTGATTTGGAGGACCTAGAATAGGTCCAATTTTTTTCCCCATGAAAGACTACATAGTAAATATTTTCCGCACTGCTTTCCAGATTGCAACCACCAACTCTGCCTTCGAAGCACACAGCTGTCAAGGTAGAAGGTGAAAATGAACAAATGTGACTTTGCCCAGGAAAATGTTACGTGTGGACCCTACATTTCAGTCACGAAATTTCTAGTGACATTTTTCTGCTGATTAAAAATATAAAAATCGTGCTTAGTTCACGTGATTCAAAAGATGGTGGTGGGCAAGGTCAAGCCCACGGATCAGTAGTGTGCTGGTTCCAGACTTAGAAGATAAAAGGGAGGCCTAACTGTTGTTTGAAATGTTGATCAACATTGAAATGTTGATCAGCCCAGCTCCTCCACAGAACCTGGACTCTTCACAGCACCTGCAGCTTCGGGGCATTGAACTACTGACTGCGGAATGGAGCGACCCACGCTGCTGTGTCAGCTCCACGAGGCTGGCACCCTTTCCACCTTGTTCTTGAATCCACAGCTGGCACCACAGTATGCCCTCAGAACACATCTTCTAAACAACATGTGTGCTGTAAGTGCAATAAAAAATCTTAGCTCAGTGGTTACGGCGCTTGCCTGGCATGCGCGAGTACGCGAGTTCAAACCCCAGCACCACGTACGCAACGAAGTCTCAGAGCAATGAAAGCCACATGAAAAACTAAATGAAAACTGTTTCTCTCTCTCACTGTCCCTCTTTCTTAAAATAAAAAATCTTAGCCTAATTTTTGCTGAATTATATTGCTACATTGTACGCATGTACAAACACACAACAACAAAGCTCACAGTTAGAACCAACAGAAAATGTGAACCAATATACCTCAGCCCTTCCCCTGGTGCAGACCCTTTCCTGCTTCTGTTCACATGGCTTTCCACATCTTCCTTCTCTTCCTCACTTTGGGACAGCCCCGCCCCAACTTCAGAGACCATCTGGCTTCAAATCCAGCTTCCCTCAATGCCATCAGCCCCTCTGCCCTCCTTACAGTGCCCAATACAGTGCGCCACTCTCTGTCCCTCCCACTGGGTTGGAAGCATCTCCAGGGCAGGGACCAAGCTCTGGTCACTAGGACCTTTGGAGGGGCCACACTTCACTGTCAGAAGAGGATTTTGCTCTCCACTCAGCACTACCAATGAGCTGCCCAACAGTGTCACTCAGCTCACTCCCGGGGCACCGCCTTCAGGAGCCTGTGCATGGTGTGGAGAGCCTGTCTCCAGCCTGCAGCTCACTTGTTCTGCAAGCGCATGGTTGCGAATTAGGAAATGCATTTATTAGGGAATGCATTCAGTCTAGGGAGGCAACAAAAATCCCAGGATGCTCTGTAGCTGGGGGAGGAGCCAGGGGACCAGATGCCCATCAAAGAACTCTGCAGAAAGAAGCACCTTGCTTCCAAAGCCCTGCTTGCTTGCTGAGTGAGAGGGACCCTTCCTTCCAACACAGCCTCCCTCAGAAGTTAAATGCAAAGCAGAAGAAAGCAGCACGAGAGAGTTTTACAGTACTGAGGACTGAACCCCGGGATAATCTACCAGACCTTTTTATTTGGAGACAGGGTCTTGCTAATTTGCTGAGACTGCGCTCAAACTTGCAATCCTCCTTCCTTGGCCTCCCGAGTAGCTTGGATTACGGTTGCGTGCCACCATGTGTGGTTAGCGTGAGAGGCTACAAACTGACTGGAAGAGCCCCGTGCGTTCTCTGACTCTACTTAAGACAACATCTTCTCTTAAAGGGTTGGGGTGAGGGTTTTAGGAACTATAGATAAACCAGAGGTTGAAGGCCTCAGGCCCACTGGCACAAACGGGGGCGCACTCAGTGTTTCAAAATCTGGTCTGTTTTGTACATACATCTGGTCATTTAAGTTGGGCCTGCAGCCACACGTGGCAGTGGCCAGCTGCAGCGGCAGAGTAATTGTGTCTTTGAGGGTAGCGGGGTGTGCTCATGTTTGCCGCAGTCCCCACTACTCAGCCCATGGCACCTGCAGCTGCCTGGCACCCAGGGCCAAGTGAGTTCCGGCTGGTCTAAATCACGCACCGGAAGTGCTGTCCTGATATATCTTTTTGTACCAAATTGAAGACTTTTAACTACACTGGACAGGAGATGCCACTCCCAGTTCACTAAACAAATATCCCGCGAGGTGCCCCAATACCAGCCTTTCCCTTTTCAGGGGCTTGATTATGTTCCCACTGGGGTCTGATGGCTTTTCATACGCATCTAGGATGGTGCTGTCTGCCAGCTCTGAGGAATTCTGCCTGCACTTGGAACCACCTTTAATTATGATCCCAGGCTTCCTTAAACAATGAAGAGGCTCCTAGCAGGGCACCCAAGGTCCTCTGATTCTAAATCAACGTCAAGGATATTTTCTCAGCGGTTCCACAAGCAAATGCTTTGTCTCTCCCCTCCTCCCAGCCTCTTCATTGGGGCTTTAGCTAAACTAAGGTGAAGCTCTGACAGTCAGTGTCATGTCCAAGTGCCTTCAGCTCTTGGAAGCCCCCTCCCAGCACCTGGCCCCTTCACACCTGAAGCAAGCAGCTGGCCGACTATTGATCAGGGGGTAGAGAGGAGACTGCTTAGAGCATTTCACAAAGCTGTCAACACAATCGAAGCCACTGTCTCCGGAGTGAAGGGGGTTGTGGCATCCTGCAGCACACAAGGGTAGCATCTGAGTTACACGCTTGACCCAAGCAGCAAGCACTGTGTCCTGCCCAGCTCAGGGAGGGAGAGAGCAGGAGGACAAGGTGGGGCAGAGCTAGGTGCCTTGCTAGGTGGCTTCCAGCTCAGCTCAGGGACCCTTCAATCTAGAGTCCTTCAGGGGAGCTCTGCAAAGACATGGCCTCGGGGAAGGGTTTCTCTTTTTGAAAGACTGGATTGAGGACATCAGCGTCAACACAAAGTCCCCAACAGCTTCAAATCTGGAAGCTCGGTGCTCTGGGGTGTAGCCTCTCTTGCTGCTGCACAAGAGCTCATGAGGGGCAAACTGCTCTGAGAAAGGCGCTGGAACCATGGAGGACTCAGAGCAGGACCCCATCTCTGGCATTTTGCCGAGGTAGGACTTCCAGATGATTCTGAGTGACAGCTCTCTAGCCCCACTGCACCCAGCATGTTGGCCAGGCCCTGTGCATTCACATTAGATCATCCATGTACACGGTAACCAACTCTAGGGGCGGGCTCAACACTGGGCTCCAGAGAGACCAAGCCGCAGGGCCAGGCCGAAGTGGGAGGAGGGTTCAGAGCTGGAACCCAGTCAGTCTGGTTTGGGAGCAGCTGGTGGCGGCCACAACAGGGTGGTCATTTGTGTCATCTCCACACTCCCTTCCCACGTTTTTCTCTCTGTACGATGGTAATAAAACACCAGGAGAGTCACCCACCGCCCCACGCAGGCGCTAAGCATCACTACCACGGCCTCAGGACAGTGGCTTCTTGGAGGGTTGACCATCCTTTGTGTAAAAACTTTCCTGTCCACTCCTCTATCCCTCATCCCTTCTCCCGCTTCCCCTCTCCTCTTCCCAATGACCACTGAGAGTGTGGGAGCCTTGATGGTTTCCAGAGCAGCCTCCAAGTTCTTCCAGTCCTTTCTGAAGCCAAATGCAATCCACCACCATTCTCCACCAGAAATGAAAACAGGGCTTGAAACATAGATGGCCCTGGGGGACCACCTCCTAGAACTTCCCTCTGTGCCATCCTGCACTGACGTGGCAGCAGTAAGGAGTTAAGCTGGGGAGCCAATACTAGTTCATCAAATCCTACTGGAACTCTCTGGGGCTGCTGCCTCTATGACAACCCTAATTTTTAAGTCTTAGATCAAAGAGGGATCATCATTCCCTTATTCTGAGATCAGATTGCTTTGGTTCTGGATAAAACTGGTTGTGGTTTTGGATAAAGCTTGAGTACAAACTTCCAGGATAAGGGCGAGAAAAGAAAAGACACCAGAATGACACACTGGAAATGCTAAGAGGAGAAGGCATTGTGAATATTTAACTAAACAGCTACTAAAGCCAAGCTACTCAAGGTGAAGGTGAACACAGGCTGGCATGGCCCCTGACCTCCTGCAGATGATGGCCCAACAGGGGAAGACTCCAACCATTTAATCTCCTTAAAACAGAGTTCTTGGGTTTAGAGTGCTTGCCTGGCATGTGCAAGAACCCGGGTTCAAATCCCAGCACCACATATACAACTAAGTGTCAGAAAAACAAAAACCAGGTGAAATAAATAAATAAAATTGATATTCTTTCTCTCTTCTCCCTCTAAAAGTTCTTGGGGTCTCTGGAGGTAATTCACCGAGGTCTAGGAACTTGGAAAAGAAACACTGGTATTTTCACTAGTCTCTACAATGTGCCATCTTCTTACATTTCAAATGTCACCAGCAAACTGCAGTGGCATTAGCAGGTCAATGTGACATCCCCCATAGTTAAATCTAACAGCTACTAGACCTGCTACTAGGTCTTGTAATCTAAATGCCTTCATCAAGGAGCAGATAAATCTGTACATCACAATTTTAAAACATTTTGATCACATCTCAGGATAACTGGCTTCCCGTACAACCAATCATACTTTATTTTATGCATCTAAAGCTATGAATATGACAGGAGGACTTTGGGATCTCTTATTTGACTGCAAAGGTCTGTGGTACCCAAAAGGTCACCGTATTTCACTGCATAATCATCGCCTCTACATTAACATATGTTCACCATATTCTGTGCACCCTAAGCTTACACTAAAGACAGCTTAGTAATAAATGATTTTTAAGTAATACCAGCACAATTTTTAAAAAGCTGCTCATAATGGTTGTACTCCACTTTTTTGCAAATTAAGAAGGCATAATCTATATGATTACGCAGTGAAATACGGTAAACACTCCTAGCGCTAAGGAACATGTTGTACGAGCTCTGTAGAGAAGTTTAACAGAGGATCCTGGTCTAGATTTGAGGGGTGGGTTGGTTAGGAAATACTGAAGACTTGCGGAGCAGAGTGACGTTTCAGCTGAAATTGGAACAATGAATTGGTGTTTATTCAGTGAACAGGAAAAGACGACTGGGTGTGACAGACAGAGAAACAGACTGCAGAGACCCTGGTATGGAAAACTGGAGGGAAAGTTAGAGTGGCTGGGGAGCAGGTCGGAGGCAAGGTCGCAAAGTCAGCAGGTGCTGAAGCCAGGGATCCTCCCAGGGTGGGTCTGAGCCTGGGGGCCAAACAACTGCGCTGGGTGTTCACCTTCTAGGAGACCCTGGTTACAGCTGCGAAGTTTGGCCAAGCACTATAAGACAACTGCCTCGGAGTTTTGTTGAGTCCTTGGTGTCTTAACTGACGTAACTTGGAGACATGGTCTTCTGTCCTACACCATGCAATGACATCTCCTCCACTGCTGTGGATAAGCCCTACATTGCAATTCTGTTTCTCAGCAAATGAGTGCTAGACACTATGTTGCAATGACCATGCCAGAAGGTCAGATCTCCCGCACTCCCATGCTGTGGTCTGAACTCTCCCACGTTATGCTGTTCCTGACCTCTCCTACTGCCTACGGTCTTTTTTTTTCTGTACGATGTCCCTCTTCCTCTGCAAGCTAAAGGCCATGGGAGGTGTCCATGTCCTGGGCAGGAAATAGCATTGTTTGGCCTGGCGCTGAGGGAGGTGGCAAAGTTCAGAACAAAGCATCTGGGTCCCCGTGCCTCTGGATGTTAACAGCTTCACCTTGGATTCAGGGTGGGAAGCTGATTCCAGGCACTCTGGGGCCCTTCCCTCTCTTCAACTTTAAGATGCCGTGATTTCCTGTCAAAGGAGAGAAGTAGACAGGTCCTACCTTAACAGCATCCTTTCTACATGGTGTCTTTTTAATTCCTCTGCCTCCCCCTGCCTGGCTCTCGTCATGAACTCCAAATAAAGGTCTGTACCAGAGACCAGGCTACAGATGAACGGTGGGCAAATACCCAGCACCCTTGTATTAGAGTGGGGTTTCCTCTGGCTGAGTCTTCTGTTTCTCACTGCTAAGATGATATGAGGAAGCAGCTGGGTCACTTAAAACAGAGCCCTAAAGCTGCCCTTAACGATATAAGACTGATATCTAAACACTATCCAAGATCCAAGAGCTGGCTAAGTGATCCCTACAGCCACAGCAAGAAATCAACTAGTCACTCGCACAGATGGCCAAGCTAGTCTTTTATTTCACTAACTTGTTTAAGATGATTATGATTGAATTGTAGATGTCCTCATTTGTTTCCCATCTGGCCCTTAAAATAATTTCCCTCTTAAAAAAAGGCTTGGTATCTCCTGTACTTCAAAAGGCTTGACCCCTCACCTGACATTCACCTGATGGCCCCTGGATCTGATACCTCCTACCTGTTGGTACTTGTTCTCAGTTCTGGCTGAGTAGGATCATTTGGATTCCAACTTCACTGCAAGGTTGCAGAACTAATACAGAAATCAGCTGTTCATGTGGCCAGGATGACCCTATATTGTATGGTTTCAGGGTCTTCCAGGCCCAGGTACCTGACCTGGGTCAGCCCTACAGGGCTTGGTCAAGGGGTCCCAAAAAGGAAACCAGGAACCAATCTGCCACTTGAGGGCAGAGTGGGCTAGGAACGGACATCGCCCTCTAGTGGAGCCCAGCCGGAAATCCCCAGATGTGGAAGTACAGGAAAGAGACAGAGCCACCACTCCCTGCCCAGGGGCTGCTCCTAGCAAAACGGTACACACACTGGCTGGAGCAGCTTGGGCTTTCACAGCGGGCAGGTGCAAAGCTGCAGCTGTAAAAGATCAGGACTTCTCTCCCTGGGAAGGGTTCCCTCTCCTGGGAAGCACAGAAACCACATGGGTCTGCACACTTGATAACACCCAACAGCACCAAGTGTCAGACAGACGGGCGGAGGCTTCTGGGCACGGGCACAGATCTGACGTTCATTCCGCTCCAAGCCAGTGCTTCAGAATCATGCAACTGCCCAGGAGTGGCGCACACGGGGATGCTGACTGTGCCAGGAAGGGACCTCGGGTGCGCTCCCACTGCGAATCAAGCAGGGCAGGCAGGTGAGGCTATTTCTTATGCTACAAGAAAGCAAGGTTCTGTCCATATTCCTGGACAGTACCTGACAAAAAACAACCTCAACCACCCTGCGTGGGCTTGAGGACACTCACTGTGAAGGATGGGGAAGATAAACAGTCTTGTCTCCCTGCGCTGCTCCTCCTGTGGCTTCAGGGAGATGCACACAATCATCCGGGAGCCCCGTGCTCCGCAGGCGGTGCATGCCAGCTAGCAAGGAAAAACTGTGCGGTGGGACACTCCGAGAGGAAGCAATCACTACAGTACCCGCACAGATAAAGCCAGTGTCAGAGAAAACGTTCCTGGTGAGCAAAGAAAAGCAGAAACTGGAGGAAGGTTGCTAAGCCAGCCCTGAGCATCAACTCTGCCTACCTCCTGGAGACAGAGGATTAGGTAATGAGGTAATAGTTAGAAAATCCTAAAATGAGTGACAGCCCGTAGCGTCAGTTACCTGTATCACCATGGCAGCAATGGTGCCTGGGAGCATCCAGACACTGCCCCTGTCACATCGGGTGCCTTTGCTCTCTGCTTTTAGGATGTTCCTTGGGGCAATGAGAAAAGCCGTGTGTGTGTGTGTGTGTGTGTGTGTGTGTGTGTGTGTGTTTTCATTTTGGATTGAAGGCTTCCATTCAAGGTGGTTTAGGGTCAGAGTAGAAGATAGCTTCCCCAGTGCAAGGAACCTCTGACTTCAGGTCCTGGAAGGAGCATGAATCTGACTCCAAATGCCTGGCTATGCTCTCCTCACAAGAGTGCCTAGCATGGCTGGATGTCAAAAGCCCTGGCTGTGCCCACATTTGTGGCAAGAACCTGTTAATCCTGGTCACCTCCCATGCCAGAGTTAACTTCATCCACCCCTTGTGTGTCAGAGTTAACTTCATCCACCCCATGTGTGCATCCATCTATCCACCCACCCACCTGCTTTCCCATTCATCTGTTCAATACGAGATCTACCGAGGAACCAACAGTGATCATGGCATCCTCTTTCCAACACAGGGGTAGGGAATCAAGAAAAGAGAAATGGTTAAAAAAGAGTCTACCTGTTGGGGAGCTTATGGGTTAGTGGGAGAACAAGGTATTAGAAAAAATAATTCTAGCCAAGATTCACTGCTCCACTGGACACAAGTCGGTAGGCCAAGGCTATCAGGAAACTTCCTGATTCAGGAGCCTGAGGCAGAGTATGAGACTCAGGACTGCCAAACGGGGGTGGCACCCATGAAGGGCCATGGATTTCCCTGGCAAGGCTGGATAAGAGCACAGAGCCTGCCTTCCTGGAGGAGGTGAGGTTGCCTTATTCTGAAATGTGTTCTCCAGTGTCACATATACCAGGTGATCCTGAGTGTGCCAAGAAGCCACCACTCACCCGCAGACCAGAAGGTGCAGTTATCTGCTGGGTGTCTCCGTGTCCCAGACACCGTACCGTGTGTCCCACACCCTGCCTCATTTGAAGTTTTAGAAACCAGGAAACAGAGGCTTAGATGCCAAATGGGCAAGGTCACATCAGAGTAAATGGTTGGCTGAGGCCTGGAGTCCAGCTCTGACCGACTCCAGAATCTGTGTTCTCACGCTGCCTCATCTCGCCCCATCGGGCCCTGAACGATGGCTGTGCAGCTGCTGTGAGCTAGGAACCATCGGCTCCTGATGGGTCAAGGACACACTGGATCTTCCTCCTGGAAGGTCCCACCTCCAGATCAAGTAGGTTCAGTGGCCTCCTAGGGACTGAGCCTGTGACCAGGGCCTCAGGGACCCATGCCCTGAGCACCCAGGATAACCTGACAAAACATATAAAGCCAAGGACATGCAGAGGAGGCCAGAGGCTCCTTAGGAGGAAAGAGCCCGAGTCCCCCATGAGTGTCGGGTTTGAAATCCCTCCATTCAGGAAAGGAGTGAATGCTGAGCTGCTCAAGCCATCGATGACCTCGACCACAAGCAGGCCTCCACCCATGGCCTCCTCCGGGCTGTGGACGATGGAGGGAATGCTCTTTGTGGACAGGAGAGGACTCGGTTCACAACGAGGCTCCGCCACTTCCCGCTGAGAGGCTCCCACCCGTCTCCCTCTGTGGGTGCTCAATCCGTTGGCTGTTGAAGGGACACTGTAAGGCTGATAGTCTCTCCTTGATCATCCATACATCCCCTTCCTCTTTGGTCCCTTCTGCCTCTACCATGACTGTCCTTGGCTGACCTGGAACCTCCCTGCCAGCCTCTTGCTGGTCTTGCAGACCCAAGTCCTCTGGCCAACATTGTCCACATGAGGCCCGAGAGGTGGGCTCAGAGCCCCATTCAGGTCATTCCACATCACTGCTTAAAACCCTCCATGGCGGGCTGGAGCAGTGGGTCGGCGGTTACGGTGCTTGCCTGGCATGTGCGAGTACAGGGGTTCAAACCCCAGCACTATGTATACAACCAAGCGTCGGAGCAACGAAAGCCATGTGAAAAACTCAATAAAAATTGATTCTCTCTCTCTCTCTCTCTCACTGTCCTTCTCACTTAAACAAACAAACAAAAAACAAAAAACCAACAATAACCAAAAAACCCTTCAAGCCTTCCTGCTGCTTTAGGATCTGAGGCTTCACCCAGGTCTCTGCCAGACTTGGCTCCTGACCCCCACTCCTGCTTCCCTCTGTTCATAGCTCCATGCTGGTGCTGGTGCCAGAAGCCTTTTACAAATGACCTTTCCCTCCAGCTCTCTGCAGGCCCCTATGAAAGGCAGACCCTCTCCCAAACCCCTGTGCTGGGCACGCTGCAGCCACCACAAGCTGGCTCAGCCACCACGATGCAGGACCCCCGGCCCCCTCGCCTTGGTTCTGATGCCTACAGCATCATCGTGCGGAAGCTCAACGAATATCTCATGAGTGAACAGTGAATCCTGGCAGAGGAGGCCTTGAGGATTAACAGCAGAGGCCAGCGCAGCCCAGGGCACACGAGAGCCCCTTCCCAGCCTTCTTCAGCACAGGTGTTTCAGCCGGCAACGAGCTCTGTGATGCTGGCCGAGGATGTCCAACATCTGGAAATGTACTGGCCACAAAACGTGATGCGGAAGAGTTCACATCTGTTCTGGCCAGATGTGGCTTGTCTCCACCAAAACACGTGTGGAGGCACGGTTTCCAGGACGGTGGTACTCAGAGTGGTGGAGCTGTTGGGGTGATTAGGTCGTGGGGCCCACCCTTATGAAGGGATCAACGGAATGATCGACTCTCAGGACAGCGGCCAGGTTACAAGGCCGGTCATCCCGTTGGCCTCTGTCCCTCTCCTACCCACGCCTCTTGCTTTTTCTCTTTTTTTGTTGTGATACGTGAGGCTTCACCAGAAGATGAATAGATGCCAGCATGTTCCAGCTCCTAGAACCAGGAGCCAAAATAAATCCCTTTTCTTTACCAATTACCCAGTCTCAGGTGATATGGGATAGCAACAGAAAATGGTCAAAGACAATGCTATATGAAAAGTCTACAAAACACCAACGTTCTGGAGGCCAATCAACACTGCTGGAGCATTTAAAAATGTTGAATATCATAAGGTTGGGCTTTTAAGAGAACTGAGGCTATCTAGGGTCACAGTGCTTTCCTGTGCTGAAAAAGTTTCTAGAAGCAACAGAGTAACTTTTGGGAAGAGTTTTAGGTGGGAGTTGCTCTATAAAGGAATTAAGTATCCATACTGGAGCTTCCTTCAGTCAGATAAAGTAACTCCAGCTCATTGGAAATAATCAAACTGAAAATACAACATTAGTATTTTCTCCAAATACAGCAAACTACCATGATTTCAATGTCAAACTCTTTGTAAAGGCAGTATGGATTTACCTCTCTGTTTGCTAGTTTAGGTAGGAAATGTGGCATGGCCTACCTCAATGTGTTCTGTTTTAAAATTGGGTAGCTGCGCAGGCACTCTCAGAGGGAGGTGTGTGTCCTTAAACTGAGTTGAACCCAAACAGGAAGTAATCTTTTGCATTGAAAATGGAGCTGAGAAAGAGATCCCTACACCACCAGAACCAAAAGCCATTTCCCAAAAGCAGCAGGGACTTGGGAGACTGGAGGGTACGCAGGCAGCCCGGGGTCCTCTCTGCCTCCTTTATCTTATTACATTATACGGTGTCACTTTAATTAAGCCATCAAATCAAATTATCAGATCAAGTGGTTCTGATTCCGCTGTGGGTTGAACAGGTTTTGTTAAATTAATAAACCATATGTTTCATGTTGTTGGAAGCAAAGTTATTTTTCTCCCTTCACTGTTCCAAAAGTCTTCACAATGGATGGTGTTCACCACTTAATCAGAGAATGCGTGTCCACGTGCCAGGCCCCGGCTGCAGAGGAACCGAAATGACAGCCCATTAAACCCTCACAACTGTCCAAGCTCTTTACCGACAAAGGGCAGGGTGGCGAACTGGGTGTCCCTCGAACAATCACTGAGCCTCAATACCGTTTCCATTTACTGGAACTCACGCGTCACACTCTTTACGGATGACACCCGTTCTGTCCTCCTTCAGGCAGAAGCCAATATTAAGATGCCTTCTCCTCCCCTTTCCTTGGTGTTTTACGGGCCTGTGTCTCTCGTGCTTGGCACCAAAAGGCTGGCTCCTGTTCCCCTCTTCCGGTACATCCCATCCTGCTGACAGAGGGCAGGCTGGGGGCCTTCCCTCCAGGGCCATGCTGGCAGCATTCCAGCTCACGGCCAGAGCCAGGGCAGCAGGGGGAGGAACGGCACCTCCGAAGGGAAAGATGATCAAGTGACAGGTGTGCTGGCGAGCAGTCCATTACCAAGCTGGTGAAGCCCTGAACCAGCCCAGGGTCTTGCAGTGGACCGGGAAAGCCACACTGGTCAACTCGGTCATGGCCACCACCACCACTTTTTTTCTTGATGCTGGGAACGGAACTGAGGGCCTCAAGAATGCTAAGCAGGTGCTTTACCACTGAGCTCCATCCCCAGCCCCAGGACGACCTTTTAGACATGAAGCGTTCACCTTAAAACAAGCCCCTCCCTTCTCCACCGCACTCTGATTGTCCCCTACCGCAGGGCTCAGTAACCTGGGGGTGCCGGGCCCAAGCTCTTCTGCACCTGTCTGTGTAGGTGAAGCTGTACTAAAACACGTTCCCATTCATTTCTACACCCATTCATTTCCACAGCGTCCGCTGTTGAATCACTGCAGAGACCACAGGACCTGCGAAGCCTGCAGCACGGACTATCAGGCCCTAACCCAAAAGATCAGCGACAACAGCCCATAAACACATAAAGCATCATAGTTTCCTTGGACACTGAAAGCTTTCCATAATGCTGTAACAGGGAATGCCAATCAGAAAAGCTTCGTTCTTCCTGAATAACCCGAAGACTGCCGTCTATCACCCTCCTCTTCTTGAAGTCTTTTTAAGAATCATTTTTTTTTCCTGCTGAAGGCTGGTAACAGGATTCCTCCTTTATGTGGCCTCTTTACCGCTTACATCTCTGAGATCAACCACCTGAGTCCTGCAGCTTCTCACTGACTATTAGCATCTGTAAGGTTTTTTTTTTTTTTTTTCCTGCAGCCCTGTTGACTTACTTCTGTTTTCTTAGCAGGGAAAACAAGATGCAAAATTGGGTCAGGCAGGCACCTAATGAAAGGTCCATTTTTTATTTTATTCTTTTATTTTTATTTTTATTTTTTTAAAGAGAGAAGGAGAGAGAGAGAGAGATAAGTTTTTCATGTGGCTTTCATTGCTTTGACACCTGGTTGTGTAGGTGGTGCTGGGGTTTGAACCCGTGTACTTGCACATGCCAGGCAAGTGCCACAAGTGCTGTAACCACCAAGCCACCCCTCCAGCCCATGCCATGGCGCATTTAAAAACAAAAAGCAGCATCCTTAATCTTTAGGGAAGTGGAAAACAAAAGAATAGAAGAAATCTACCTCCCATGTGCTAGGACTCCTGAAATAAAAAGATGCACACTAACCAGTGTTGAAGAAGACCTGGAACCTTGCCCGGTGCTGACAATTTGGAAACGGGCAGTTCGTCAACACTGTTAAGCTTGCTGAGTCATGACGGAACTCAGCGATTTTCCTGAGTTTATGTCTAAAAGAAGTGAAATCCCAAGTCCACACGAAAACTGGAATGTGAAGGTTCAGAGCACAACCATTCGTAATAGGCAAAAAATGGAAAGAAAATAGAATACCCAATAAATGATACAAGGATCAACAAAATATGGAATGCTGAGAGAGTGCGCTAACGTATGGTCATGAAATGGAATTAATTTCCTAATGCATGCTCCTCTATCAACAGATCTTAAAAATATTAAGTGGAAGAAGCCCATACTTAAAAAATTAAGTATTCTATGCTCTCTTTATAGGAAAAGACCAGAATAAATGTATTGTTATGGTTTGGACACGAGGGATCCCCAAAAGTTTGTGTGTTAGACAATGCAAGAATGTTAGATGAAATGATCAGACCATGAGAGCTATGACCTCACCAGTGGGATGATCCGCTTGGTGGGTTAACAGGTGGAAGGGACAACTGTACTGGGTGGTAACGGTTGGCGGGTGGGGCACAGTTAGAGGATGCAGGTCACTGGGGCTGTGCCATTGGGGCATAAATCTTGTTCCTGGGGCTGGGATCTCCCCGTCTCTCTCTCCCTCTCCCCCAACTCTCTCTTCCATAACCTTCCACCATGGTGTTCTCTCCTCTAAAGCTCAGAGCATGGAGTTGGCCAACCATGGACTCAACCTCAAAACAGTGCACCCAAAGTGAATCTTCCTCCTTAAAGTTGTTCTTGTCACATATCTTGGTCATAGCAATGAAAATCTGCCTAACACAGAAATGCACAGAGATAGGAAGTATGTCCTGCTTGCCCAGGGCTGAGGGAAGGAGGGGAAGTGGAATGGGGGTGACTTGCTCGTGGGTCTGGAGTTACTCTCTGGGGTGAAGAAAATGTTCCGGAAGTAGCTGGTGTTGCTGGTTGCACAGCCTTGTGAATACACAAAAAATACTGCACAGCATACTTGAAAAGGGTTAGCCACATCTCAATAAAGCTGTTACCATCCACAAAAAGAGACCCACCTTTGCAATCAAAAGGAAAGGCCGTGCACATTGATATACCCTCAATGTGCACGGTTCTTAAAAACCCCACCTCCAACTGCAAGACAGAGGCCAGAGGCTGCCTGGTGTTGAGGACCACAAATGGGCACACAGAGACAGTCTGTGGCCATCAAGTGTCCACACTTGGAAGGCAGCAATGGTGGCACAGCGATAGATTTACTAAAAATTACCAGGCGTGATGGTGCATGCCTGTAATCCCAGTGGCTCAGGAGGCTGAGGCAGGAGGATCACAAGTTTGAGACCAGCCTCAACAACTGATGCCCTAAGGAATTTACCAAGATGCTATCTCAAAAATAAATAAATAAATAAATAAATAAATAAAAGGCCAGGGATGCGGTTGAGTGGTTAAGTGCCTCTGGGTTCAATCCATGGTACTAATAAAAACTTACTAATAATTATTAGACTGTACATTTGCAATGCCTGAATTTTATGATATGTACACTACGTCCCAAAAAAGCCTGCTAAGAAAATAGGAGTATTGAGGATATAGTTTGGTGGTAGAGTGCTTGTCTAGCTTGTGCAAGGTCTGGGTTCCATTCCCAACACCGGAAAAAAATAAAACAGCGGGGCAACTTCCCCACACTGCTGGGAGAAGTTAAAGTGACACACAGTCACGTCTGGGCACTGCCCAGTGATACCGCACCAGATCTAAACATGCAGAATTTGGGGTGCAGCCGTTGCTCCTGGGTGTGTACGTATCCAGTGCAGATGAGTCTCTAGCTTCACTCAAGGACTTCTCATAATCACTCAGACTTGTAAACAGTCCATGTTTTCATGTCTACTGGAAGACGTAAACCAAGTCTGTAACAGTCACCCGAAGAAACCCAACCGTGAGAAAGAACTACAACTATCGGCAGCAACACAGATTGCCTCAAAAGGAAGCAGGACAGACACGCCAGATGAGCCTGCGCGTGGGACATGTAGTGGCTATCATCGGGAGCAGGCGGTCAGGAGGAAGGTGGTGTACCCCTGCGACGCCGATGTCTTGACCTGGGTACTTGTCGCTCGGGTGTGTTGCATTTGGGGACGGTCATCACAGTGTGCGCAGGTTACATGTGACACTCCTGAGCATAGGCAACACTCTGACAGTACATACGTGGAGTTCAGGAAACGACACGTGTTATTGAGATAGAAAAAGTCAGGCAGTCAGAGCAGCTAGAATGCTGGAGTCAATCAGGGGAAAACCGGTTTTTGTCCTTTAAGATCAATTTGACATCCCCCAGTGCTAGTGAGAAGAGTCTGGCAAGGTGGGTCCAGATGCAGGCGCTCCCTTCTGCTAAGCAAAGGGCCACATTCTTCCTATTGATGCCTGAGATGCAAACCCAAGGCTGGACCCCCTGGGTTTGGGGGAAGGGAGAGGATGACCAACTGAAGGGTGAACTTCCTATAAAAAGGGCAAACCTAGCTGCTCTTCGGCTCTGTCCCCTTCTCCCACTCTGGGGCAAGTCTACTCTTTTCCCTATGCTTTACTTTCTATGAAATAAAGTCTGTCTACTACGCTTGCCTTGGTGTCCTTTGGTTTCATTCTTCAACTCCGAGAGGACTTGAACCCAACACCCACAAAATCGGCTTCATTATCCTTAGGATGTGAGCTGTCCCCCAAAAGTTCAATGCACGAAAGTTTAGAGGTGGAAGAACTGGACAGCCCTAACTGATCATTGTGTTAATCCCCTGCCTGGGAGCAACTGAGTGGCAGCTATAGGCTGGCGGGGTTGGCAGGAGGGGTGGGGCCTCTGGGGTGCACTTTGCTCTCCGATGCCTTGTTCCGGCCCTGGGCCCCTTTCCTCCTCCACATTCCGCTGCCATGATGGTCTGCCTCACCTCCGGCCCTGAGGAATGGAGTCAGCCAGCTGGGAACCAAGACCTCGGAAACTGGGAGCCCCAAATCAACTCTTCCTCCTTTAAAATGGTTCTGCTCAGATCTTTTGATCACAGCCACTAAAACTGACTTCTATCCCAGGAGAGGAGACTGGAGGGTGGCACCAAGCTGTCACCTAGTCTTCTAAGGACCCATTCACTTGGGCCCCATGTCATGCGTCCTCTCCCCGCCCTCTGGGAAGGTGGACTAGAAGCTGCTAGATCCCGTTGCGACTTTGGATCCTCTCTTTCATTCGATGCCGCTGCACATGTAGGGGAGCCTTTCATCTGTTAATCTGCCCACGGTTACGTTATTTCATTGGCTCAATTACATCAGAGGGGAGAGAGAAAGTTTCCACTCCCTAATTGTGCTAAACACTTAAACAGGACTTGGCCTGCATCTCTCCTTTTCCTGTGCCTCTAGAAAGAACAGAAATTATTTTAATATTCAAACAATGTAAGAGTCAGCAACTGGAAATGATGGTATTTGGAACAAGCTTTAGAAAATGAAGTAATTCTCCATTTTAAGGACGGGTCCATGGCTCGGGCCAAATTCAGAGAAGGCCCACGTGGTGGAGGACCTTGCTCGGCTTGACACTTTAGGGAAACCATTACACTCTCTGCTGGGTAATAAAGGCCGCGTTCCCTGCGCTCAGCAGATGCTTCTGCTGTAGGCTGAGCCCATTCATCAGTGTCACGGTCTCAGCAATTCTGAGCCACCAAATCCTGTGCCCACTCCAGATATAAATTCCTCATCCTCTACAACTCTCTCCCTAAGAGTCCAGTTTCTCCCAAATAAGTTCTCTGGGGAGAAGGCCTTCGAGTTCAGATTTTTTTTTCTTTAATTTTTAGCAAAGTTAAAATAAAATTATCCCAAGTCAGTTTTTCCATGCCCGCCTGACCTGAAAGCTCTCATGGGTTTTGGGCTTCTGAATTCTCTCTCACTGATCCCAGTAATGCCCTCAACAGTACCAGCCCCATGACTTGAATCTCAAGGCTTCCTTGAGGGAACCTGGCTAGGGCAGATTCTGAAAAATCAGAGACAGGAAGAAAGGAGCACATGCCCCAAGTCTGTTCTTCTTTTAGTTCATTTTCATGTACAAGAGCCTGAAAAACAGGCTCCTTCTTCTCAGCAAAGTGTCCAAGCAGTTACCTGTGGAATACAATCCCACCAGCCCCACAGAACTCCTATGCTACCGCACCGGTCCTTTTTGCTTGGGGTGGGGAAGTTCTTGAATCAAAAGCTGCCTACCGCACTGACCACACCCAAAGGACCACAGTCTTTATCCAGGTTGCTAAATGACAAAGCTCTTCCCACGTCACCCAGGTCCAAAGGAAGAGAGCACTGGGCTAGGAACTGCCCATCCTGGACCTTCTCCCTCCAGAGCTGGAGAGGAAGCCAGGAAGGGAAGAATCAGACTTTCTAGTTTCCCATGAGAGAAACTCAGGCTCATTTCACACAGAAATGGAAAGAGATTAGGATGCCTGCAAGTGATAAACGTAGGCTTATCAGATATGGGAATTAACTGTTCTTAACAGTGTGAAGAAGCAATCAGCTTAGGGGGAGGTGTGCAGGGCTGGAGGTCACCCTGGAGCAGAAGGAAGCAGGAGTGTTGTACCCAGGGGCGCTGGCCCGAGCCAGAGGTCCTGATGTCTGAGCACATCCTTTAGATGCTACTATGATATTTGAAGTACAAGGTAAAAATGCAGAATGAGTAATCGATTACTAGTCAAAAGGGCAATTTTTTTTGAAGGGGTGTGCTGGGGATTTAACCCAGGGGTGCTTATCCACTGAGCTGCATCCCCAGCCCTTTCTGTTTTTTCATGTAAGACAGGGTCTCGCTAAGTTGCTCAGGGCCTCGCAAAGTTGCAGAGGCTGGCGTCTAACTTGCGATCCTCCTGCCTCAGCCTCCTGAGTCCCTGGGATTACAGAGGTACACTACCATGCTTAGCAAAAGGGCAAAATTTTCCCACAGCTGCTCCTATTTATCCCCCAGGCCATTTCTACCAGCAGAGAACAACACACTCACACCACGTTCCAGTTCCTGGCTGGCTTTGAAACTCCTTTCAGTTAAGTAATTTATGATAAGGAATCTTCCTCCAGGCCAGGGGCACTTAATCCAAATTTACCTTTCGATGCTTCTGTCCCCAGAGGGTTTTCTAAGAAGTCTGCCATGTCGTGGTTCCAGGCGTCCCGGATGGCCGACTTGGACACTACCCTGTCATTCAGAGCCTGCTGGGGTCGGAAGTTGTTTCTCAGATACTCCACCGACTTCACGTGGTCTTGCTGCTCCGTAGTGAAGATGGAATAAAAAGCTTCGAGCTGAACAGAGAGAGGAGAAAAAAAACCCACAGCAGTTAGAAATGCTCAGGTGGGGCCATAAGGACCCATGGTAGGAGGGCGAATGCCAAGGCGGAGAAGCCAGCCTAAGAGGGACTGCTCCTCACCCGAGGCCGCGCAGAACTCCTGGAGCCTCACGCAGGTAAGGCACCTTTCTTTCCTTTTCTTTTTAAAGAGAGGGGCAGTGAGAGAGAGAAACCATTTTTATTTAGTTTTTCACGTGGCTTTCATTGCTCCGACACTTCGCTGTGTACGTGGTGCTGGGGTTTGAACTTGCGTACTCTGAGCCACCGCTCCAGCCCTGGTAAGACACCTTTCCATGGTGTTCCCTGCCAAGACCTGCAGTATAAGGGAAGGACCAGACTTCCAGTAAACCCAGGAGGTCGTGGAACTAGACAGCCCGGGTGTGATCGTCCCCTTCATTTCCTCATTTGCTCTGTGACCCCAGCAAGTTGCTTAACTTCTCTGAGCCTCCAATTTCCTCAATAAAACGGTGGTAACTGTAACTATGTACCCAATAGGGTTTTGGTAAACATGAGACATTGATATAACACTCAGGGCCCAGTGCTCCAAACTGTTCTGGCACATAATAAAAGCTCGACCAACTCTAGCGACTTAGTTCTTATGAACAAGCCTCTTCTGGCACATGAGGATCAAGGCCAGCCACGTCATAAAACACACTGGCAGGTTGAACTGCCCAAGTTCAACATTACCTGATGGCTAATCGTGGAAAACTACTCAGGCTTTCTAAAAGTCAAGTTTCCTCATCTATAGAACATTTGTAAAAGTAGAATCTATCTTCTAAAGTTCTGTAAAGGATTTAATCCCTGTAAGGTTTTTTGCACACAGTCAGCCATCAATCGATTGGCTGCTATCATGATGATTTACATTAAGAAACATCTCCCAAGGGCTGAAGCACCGGCTCAGCAAGGACCTGGGTTCAAACCCCAGCACCACATACAGAACCAAGTGTTGGAAAAACAAAAACCAGATTAAAAAAATAAATAAAACTGGGGCTGGAGCAGTGGCTCAGCGGTTACAGCGCTTGCCTGGCATGTGCGAGTACGTGAGTTCAAACCCCAGCACCACCTACACAGCAAAGTCTTGGAGCAACAAAAGCAATGTGAGAAACTAATAAAAAATTGATTTTTTTCCCTCTCTCACTGTCCCTCTCTCTTTAAAAAAAAAAAAGAAATAAAATTGATTCTGACTCAGTCTTCAAATAAACAAAAGACATCTTCCACTACAGTGTTGTCAAAACTTCACGACAAAATAAACAAAAACAAGATAAAACAAAAAAACCAAACAAAACATCAGCGTTCCATCATCATATTTTATTATCAAAAGGGATTCTCGGTGGCCCTTTATGCTGGGACCACCAAGAAAGGTCACTCTTGTGTGTATGAGGGGTGGAGCTGGGACTGGCTAGCAGAGACCTGTTCTCATGGGACCACATCTTACTCTTGGAAAAGAAGATGAGAAAATAGGAATGAGAAGGTTCTGGCCCCTCAGGCTCCTCCAGGGCCAAACAGGACTGCTACCCCCAGGAAGGAAAGACAAGGTGGATCAGGATTAGAAAGATGCTTTCCAAGCAGGTACCAAGGGGCTGATTTAGGCTTCCAGGGAACCAGAGGGTAGCAAACTTCAAGGTACAAAATAAAAAAGAGAATCATCACCTAGATTTTTGCAGATCCTGGGTGGACGTCTTGCAGCCTTGAGCTAACACCATCGCTTTCCAGCCTCAAAGAATGACCTGCTCTGACCACCTGAAACTCCCTTCATATGCGAAAGTCACAGACTCACATAGAGATTTTAGCCAAGAAAAATCCTGTGAGTATAGAGATTCGTCTATCAGTGCACCTCCCCACCAATTCTACTGCTCATGTAAAGTAGCAATCAGCCAGGAAAATACCCGGGCTGCCTTTTCACCCCAAAGACAGCACCTGCTCTAAGAGCAAAAGCCTTCTTTATACAAAGTAATCCCAATTTCCTTTTGTTTTATCTTTTCTCTCTCTTTCCCTTTCATGTATTAGGAACTAAATCCCAGAGTGCTTTACCAGTGAGCCACATCCCCATCCCTTTTTTCATTTTGAGACAGGCTCTTGCTAAGTTGTGGAGGCTGGCTTTGAACCTGTGAGCCTCCCACCTCAGCCTCCCCGAGTCTCAGGGATGACAGATGCACACCACCACGCCTGGGTATCTAATCCGGATTTTCTACACCTCACTTCCACTTCGAACAGGCTTCGGTTCTCGCTGTTTAGAATTTGCCTTCCTTCCCATGTTTCCTTCTGCCGTTTCTTTTATATTTATAAATAAGGGAAGGTAAGAAATGACAGAAAATTTAAGAAAACCAGACTGTTCATTCCGTCTAAATAGGAGTCACTGATGAAGAAACAAAAGGTGTTACAAAAACATCACCTGGCCAGGAGTGATAGTGCATGCTTGCGATCCCAGCAACTTGGAGGCTGAGGCAGGAGGACTGTGACTTTAAGGCCAGCCTCAGCAATTTAGTGAGGCCCTAAATAACTGAGCAGCTAAGCACCCCTGGGTTCAATGCCTGGTACCAGATCAAAAACAAAAACCCATAAGTGATGCAGACGTCACTTCCTGGGTAGGATGACCAAAATCAGACCAAATGCATCAAACGATGAGAGGTTCCTATTTTGTTAGACAAAATGACTTTCTAATTTTATACGGAAGGGATGAACAGAGACCCTCTGGAGATGGTCCAGGCAAAGACCAGCTGAAATGATTAAAAGGATGGAAAATAAATCCTGTGAAGAAAGGTTAAAGGAAGTGGAATTGTTCAGCCTGAAGGAAAGGAGAGTAAGGAGTAGTTTGATTAAAGGCCCTCATATGTGGAAGATGCTGACCAGCGCTTCCCCATGTCTGGGGAAGGCCCAATAAAAGGAGATCAGCTCCAATTACAGCCATGCATATGTGAGCTGAATAAGGAAAGGAATCTCTTAACTCGAAGGATGATTTTTTTTTAAACGGAGTTGGCCAGTTAGGCTGGAATTGTTCTGGAGAAGATCGCAGTCTGTCCTGAAACAGGCTAACTTCTGAGAGGCCAGCAGAGGACAGTCTGAGAGACGGACTTCTGCGAAATGGTTACAAGGTTTATCACCTAGAAAACTTTTTTCCTGGAGCCTTTGATTCTCTTGTAAACTTTGTCTCTGGGCAGGCGCATGCCTATAATTGGTAAAGTCACCACTCAGCCCAGGAATCCACAGCTGCATCCCGACATGGTTACTTCAGGTTGTGGCTGGGCCTTCACGCCTGCCTTGCTCTTCCGTTCTGTTTGCTTCCCTGGATGGAGCACAAGGCCACAGTGAGCAGGTGACCCCAGAGCTGTGCTGCGTGAAGGCCCACAGGGCCACGCAACCAACCTCCCAGACAGGGCTGCGGCCCTCTGACCAGTCCACCCTTGGCACTGGAGGTGCCTGACCCTTCTCCATCTGGTTAAAAGGCACCCAGGGTTCTTTGATGATGCACACAAGATGACATCGGGGCTCTGCTCTATGTCATCCCAAGTCCCCCACTCTTAACTGAGGGGGCCTGGTGAGCTGGCTTGGGCCTAATTCTCCAACTTCAAATCTTTCACTCTTGCTTCCTGGGTTCAAAATCCTGTTCTTAAACCCTGTTTGAGAAAGATGTGGCCTTGGAAACTTAGTTAACCTTTCCGTGCCTCAGTGACCCTATTTGTTCAATGGTAATAACCTATTGCACGTGTAGTTTTTCTGTTGAATGAGTCACTACATACAAAGTGTTTAGAATAACCGTAGAATACAGTAGGTGCTCAATAAGTATTGTTACCACTGTCACTGTTCTTCTGTCATGAACAATGTACTAACTATGGTTTAATCCAAGGGATACAGGCACTGTAAAAGGTTCTATTATCTGCTTTCCCTCCTCATCACTTATATTATTATTATTATACAAAACAGTCATCGAACCTAAGGACACTTAACCACTGAGCAACATCCCCACCTTTTTTTTTTCTTTTTTAAAAAAGAGAGAGGGACAGTGAGAGAAAGAGAGAGAGAAAGAATGAATCAATTTTATTCTTAGTTTTTCATGTGGCCTTCGTTGCTCTGAGAAGTCGCTGCGTACGTGGTACTGGGGTTTGAACTCGTGTACTTGCGCATGCCAGGCAAGCGCCGTAACTGCTAAGCCACCGCTCCAGCCCCCCAACCCTTAATTATTTTGAGACAGAGTCTCACTTAGTTGCTTAGGGTTTCACTAATTTATTGAGGCCGGCTTTGAATTTGCACTCCTCCTGCCTTGGCCTCCTAAGCTGCTGGGATTACAGGCACTCACCACCACACCTGAGTTATAACTTATATTTGTTAACCTACCAAGAGCCAGGCACTTTGATAAGCACTTTGATAAGCACTTTTTTTTTTAAAGAAAGAGGGACAATGAGAGAGAGAGAGAGAGAGAGAGAGAGAGAATCAATTTTATTTATTTTTTCATGCGGCTTTCGTTGCTCTGACACTTTGTTGTGTACATGGTGCTGGTATTCGAACTCGCGTACTTGCGCATGCCAGGCAAGCGCCGTAACTGCTGAGCCACCGCTCCAGCTCCTGATAAGCACTTTAAAGACATCGTTTATGTTTCTAACATCTGTTTATAGTAACATCATTAACAGTATTATTACAATATAACATTAGCAATTTTTATTGAGTTTCTATTATGTGCAAAAAGTGGTGTGTAGTTTCTGTTACTCAACCATCACAGAAATCCTAACAGATTGATGGAATTATTACTACTAACAGTGGCAGCAGTATTGACCAATAAAGAAACGGGGCTTGGAGACGTTCAGCCACCTGCTTAAGATCGCTCAGGAAAGGGGTAAAAGCCAGGCCTGTGTGACTCTGTTTCCCCTGATCTGGACCATTTCACGCCGCACCCTTCGCAGGCCTCACCTTGGTCACTGCAGCTGCCCCTCTTCAGGAGGGAGCTCAGATAGGCAGCGTAAGTCTCTTCTGCACCCTGAACAGAGGACCACTGTGACCCAACCCAGAAGGACCAGGATGGCTTGAGCAAGGTGATAGGTGCCAGAAGAGTCCCCTCCCCTCCCAGAGCACCCTCTTTCACTGACTCTTCCAGAGGCGAGCAATAAAAACACTCAGATTTATCTTCTCTTTAACACAACTAATGAAGTCTTTATCATTTAGTGAAAATAAATGAAAGTTTTTATTTCCGTAATATGAAATGGACTTTTTAACTTTTCAAGGGAATGTGTAGAACATTTCTTCCTTTTATCCCTGCTTGGGGACCTGTAATTGCATTTTAACTGGTGCTGTTTCAAGAACAATTTTAACCTTGAATTGCAAATGGGTTGGCTGGAACTGTGTGTAAATCATTTCAACTTAGTTTTTATTATAAAAGTATTACAGAGAGTAATTAGTTTTTAATCTGTCAGTGTGAATCAAAGGGAAGTTGAAACCTATTTGCGCCACCCGGGTGAAGCAAGGGTCCTTGTCCAGGAGATGTGGGGAGGGGACCATTGTGGCCGAAGGGAGAGATGAGACTGAACCGAAGGTGATAGAATTATGAACTACAGACAGGCCCATGTGCACAGTATCGGAAGGGGTGGGTACTCGTGGCGGTCAACCAAAGCCAGTCTGTTGTCAGCCCAGTAGGAAACCCCGCGACCAGCATCGGGAAGCTGAAACGCCTCACCGAAGGCCACAGAGACACTCGGGCTCCTCTACGCACTGGAAGCATGATAAGCAGGCCCTGTTTGGCTGCCCTGTTATTAAGCCACACGACATCCCAAGTTTTACCACAGTGCAAAAATTAAAACTGAGAACAGCTAGGTCCCTGGAGCCCCAGAATGTCACATGAAGGCAAGTATAGAAAGACCTTCTACAGAGAGAAAGGGACCTCACCGTAATTAACGAAGAAAGCTCTCTCATTCGGATTAAAGGTGGAATCTTCCCCGCACCGTTTAAAGGCTCCCTTTGTTCCTATGCACCATGTGTCCTGCATAGTGCTGGAGCAGAAACTTCTGAACTAAGGGACTCACTGGCTGTCACGGCCTTGAGATAAACCTTACAGCGTGTCAGCCAGAAGCCACACGTGGTCACTCCATGAGCAACGTGGCTAGTCAATATTGAAACAATAAAATTTTGGATATATTGAGTTAAATTATTTTATTAAAAAAATAATTTCACTCTTCCTCTATTTTTTTGAATGTGAATACTTGAGAAAATAAAATGATTTCTGTGGCTTGCTTTATTTCTACTGGACTGTGCTGCCTTTTGGGCACAGGGATCATTTCACATCAGCACCAAAAATCGGACTGATTATCTTCCACGCACCTCCTCTGCTGGCCCAGCACTCACTGTCGGGGTCTCTCACGCACATGTCATCATCTGGTCCTCATTAAGGCTCTAACATCCCTGTTTTGTCGATGAGAGAAACGAGGCATAGAGCAGTGGGATAGTGGAGCCACTGGGCCAAAGCATGGGCCCAGGAACGGAAGTCAGGCAGTTCGCACCCAATCACAAGGCCTTAAGGCCAAAAACCGGTTTTACTCTTTATGACAGAGATCACTGGGTTAAAAAGGCTCAGGTAGGGACTGGAGCCGTGGCTCTGCGGTTACGGTGCTTGCCTGGCATGCGCGAGTACACGGGTTCAAACCCCAGCACCACGGATGCAACTAAGTCTCAGAGCTACGGAAGCCATGTAAAAAACTAAATAAAATTGATTCTCTCTCTCTCTCTCTCTCACTGTTCCTCTCTCTTAAAAAAGAAAAAAAAAAAGAAAAAATTCTTGGGTAAATAAACCTTTCCATTAGAAAACTAAAAAAATCAAAATCCCAAGGCAAAGGAATTCGACAGATTCAGTCTTCTTTGCCACCTTTGGGACAGTACCCCTAAGAAGCACTGAATGCCAGCTGGAGGGGCCTGCAGGCAGCCTCACATTTCCTACAGAAGCGGCAGGCCTAGACAGAGGCGCTGGGGTGGCTGTCAACGGGGAAAGGGCCATCCTTTGAGAACCTGTGCTCTACAATAAAGCAAATCCTAGCACACGGGACTCGAAGATGAGCCTCTTCTCTGCTCGTGAACGCACCACCGGCTGGACGTGGTGGTCCCGCCCCTTCCACCTCCCACACCAACACCGAGGGCACCGCTGTTGTGTCTGGGTGCCAAGGTCCCTGCACGATCAGGCCTGAGCTCTATGGCTCATTAGTGGAGCCGCAGTAAAGCACGCCGACTCGGGGCTGCCAAGCCACCGTGGGATTCCACTGGCAATCCTGTGTTTCCATCCAGACCATCACACCCTCCAGACCCAGAGTTCACTGAGGACAGCGCTGGCTGAAATGCCCAACTCGACTCCCGGAGGCAGAGGAGGAGAGTAAGGGGCTGCCCGTGAGCACCCGGCAAGGCCTCAAAGGAGCCCCCATCAACCGGGTGCTGCTGCACAGCACCTAAGGTGCACACCCCCTGTCTCTACTGTGTATAGCCCCCGCCTGGGATGAAAGGGACAGGAGAGGAGCCGGGGCTCCAGAGAAGCACGGGAATGGAGGACTGGCAAGGTTTCCTCCCTGGTACATGCAGATGGGATTCCTGACTGCCCGGCCTCTCTCTGTGGGCTCACTGCCTTCCTGGAATGGACACTCCGTGCTAACTTCAGGAAGAACCGTGGCAGAGTCAGAGGGAGGTTGGAAGCCAGGACACTGGGATGGGTAATGCCTTCCTGTCCAAGGGCTGATGGCTGTGACCCCCTGTAAGTGAGGCACCAGGATCCAGCTGGGCCACGAGAACGCACGCATTCTCCTCCCTTGAGAGGCAGACAGGGCCCTGTGGAGCAGTGTCTGATGAGGCTGACATTTTCCCTGAAGATAAGTTTATAGTGAAGAAATGAGGGGCTGGAGCGGTGGCTCAGTGGTTAGAGCACTTGCCTGCCATGCATACGGACCCGGGTTCAAACCCCAGCACCACATACACAGCTAAGTGTCAGAGAAACAAAAACCACATGAAAATATAAATAGAACTGATTCTTTCTTACACACACTCTCTTCCTCTCTTAAAAAAAAAGAAATTGGAAAACAAATATGATTAGTTTCTTTCTTCTTTGTTTCATAGACAGAAGTCACATATATAGGAAGGGACACTCTTCCTTGAATGTCCTGGTGGGTGGAAGGGTGAATAGGTATCAACAAAGCGCTTTCTCAGAGTTCCAGCTACCAAGTGTCAAAATGCTAACAGAACAACACTTGGCCAGGTGTCCAAGTCCCCAACTGTGCCTTAGGTTTGGACCTGCTAAATAAGCCGAGAAGCAACAAATATTAACCATCTGATTATGTCCAGCTAATCAACTGGCACCATGTGCTTCTTCCTTTTCTCCCTCCTTCTTCCTGTTCTCTAGTCCCTTTCTTCCAGCCATCCTGCCTGCCTTGTGGTACTGGGATGAACTCAGTACTTCTGTGGTACTGGGGATGAAACTAAGTACTTCTTCGGCACAGGGAACTGAACTCAGTACTTTGGACAGGCTAGGCAAATTCCCAACTGCATTTCTTTAACTTATCTCAAACTTTAAATCTTTGAAGACAAAAGCATTTATCTCAAGTGATAAAAGAATTTCTTAAAAAAACACTCTTTCATCAACCCCAGAGAAATAAATATTGGACTGTAATTTCATTCTTAAATAAAACAACGTTGGCTTCACCATCAGGAGGAAAACGTACTTCTTGCTTCATTGTCTCCTTATGGCTGGCAGATCCTGTTTGGAAGCCAGATTGCCGGCCCTGCCTTTTATATCAGAGTGGGATTAAAAGGAAGAAAATTGTCCAAGTCAAAGTGACTTCCAGCCGCAGCCGAGGCCAAATCAATCAGGTCAGCCCTGCTTGCTCCACTTGCCCCGGAAGGGCCGCTCTGGACGTCTTGTGATGACATCTGGACTCAGTTAAGGACGGACAAAGGAGCCAAGGCCAGCACCTGAGCAAGCTCAGACACTTTTTTTTTTTTTTTTTTTTTTTTTAAGAGAGAGGGACAGTGAGAGAGACAGAGAAAGAGAGAAACAACTTTATTTAGTTTTTCACATGGCCTTAGTTGCTCCAACACTCAGTTGTGTACGTGGTGCTAGGGTTTGAACCCGGGTCCTCGTGCTTTCCAGGCAAGCGCCGAAACCGCTGAGCCACCGCTCCAGCCCCCAAGCTCAGACACTTGACCTAAAACACAAGCTTGTCGTAGGTAGCTGGCCTTGGAGTTCAAAGGTCAACCAAAACGAGGGCGACCATAGTGGCCCTGGAATCAAGAGAACAAGCTGGGGAGAAGCAGGAACCTGGATTTTGCAGAAGTACGGAATCAGTCACAAAGCTGGGTCAGCGACACCGAGGCCTAAGAGGCCGTGTAAACAGAGGACCATGAGCTTCACCGTGCGGTCATGGTCCTGCTCAGGATGAGACTCAACTGGCTTCATCTAAATGGCCTTACTAGTGTTTCCTTAAAGCCCTCTCCATTTGAGCTACTTTAAGATGCAGTTTCTGTATCTTGCATCCAAAGAAGGCCTGACCAAAATATTGCTCACCTCTCTTCCCCATTCCCATTTCTTGGTTAGGACAACCTTTGGACAGTCCCCCATATCAGCCAGGCTGATGTCTCGACAAGCCTGTGTCTTGTCTTGTCTTTCTTTTTGGTACCAGGGATTGAACCCAGGGGTGCTTAACCACCAAGCCACAACCTGAGCCTTTTTATTTTGAGGCAGGGTCTTGCTAAGTTGCTTAGGGTCTCGCTAAATTGCTGAGGCTGGCCTTGAACTTGCAATCCTCCTGCCTCAGCCTCCCCAGTCACTGGGATTATGGATGTGTGCCTGGCTTCCTGGTATTATCAAGGGATTCCAGAATTTCCCTCTTCCCTTAACCATATCCGTACTCTTAGCTGCAAAGCGTGGGGCTGAGGGGCTCATTTCTACGAAAGCCCCTCACAGGAACCTTCCACTTTCAGACATTCCTGCTCAGTGGCTCAGACTCACTTTCTTACAAAGCCCGCCCATCGTTCTTGGCTCTATTTCCCTGAATTCTGCAGAAGACATCCCTACTATTCTCTGTCTCAGTTTTTAACAACATGCCCTGTCTAGTAATTCTCCCCCTCTGCCTATTAATCCTTGTGAGATAATTTAAGGCCCTTCGCTCCGCCGGTGGCTCCCATTCCTCTGACGATGTCCCCAGCCCACTTCCATTTCATCACTTTCCATCCACACTTAACTGCTCAGTCAGATCTCCCTTCCTCCGAGATCTGTGTCCACCACACCAGAAGGAAGCAGGACTGGGGCGGTCGGAAGCACGGGGCTCTGACTTGGCTTCCGGCTCTAAAGTTCCCTAACCATGAGCCCTCAGGCACGTCACCTATCTCTCCATCATCGCGATGGCACAGGAGCGCCACGGTAGCGGCCCCCATCTCTCAGTGCTGTTTTGCCACCAACTAAGTTGAAATATGCCAAGCGATTCGCAAAGTACTTGGTATCCAGAAAGCAGCCCGTTAACGATGTCCTATTTCATTTCTTTGTGTACGTGGGTATTTTCATTTCTTTGAGCTACGCAGGCTGACTGGTCAGAGCTTTGGGAATAGATACCATTATCTGGTGAGCAGCTGTGTGATCCAGGGAAAGTTACTTGCCCTCTCTGTCTCCTCTAAAAAAAAAAATGGGGTGCAAAGAGTACCTACTACACACGACTTTTCTTCAGGAAGTTTAAATGGGTTAACATAAAGAAAAGGAGGTGCTGGAGTAAGGTGCCATCGTGGTCAGCAGCTACTGTCTCTATTATTAAGACTGAGTCCTTCCACGGTTCACGCCGGCCATTCTCTTCATCTACTTTAGTTCAACTGCAGCTGAGAAACCATATTTTATATTTCACTTTCCTTAGGTTCAAAATATGTGTGTCTTGGAAAGACTGAAGAAATCAACGAAGAACCGCGAATCGGGAAAACCAAGTCCTCACTGGTGACAAGCAGGACAGTCACCTCAGTACAAAGCATGTGCACGGGGTCACCTACCTGGTGGTAAGAGATGGGGACAGGCTTCCGGAAGACGATCCACTCCACGATCTCGCTGCAGGGTGGGGTGGTCAGGGAGCCCGTGTAGCGGTAGTAGCTGCCCAGGGATGCGGGCAAGAGGTCGCGGAGGACGAAGGGGTCCAGGAAGGTCTCCTTCTCTGTGGGAAAGAGGGAAAGGAGAGCACATGGGTGACAGGTCCATTGCCACAGATGCAGCCGAACCCCTCAGCTGGCTGGTGCCATATCACAAGCCCTGTTTGCTTCTCTCCAGAGAAGCACTGGTACAGGTATCGGCAGGTAGGCTCAGAAACCAAGGCGGCATTTCCCAGAGGATGTTCTGAACACACAAGTACCAGGTTACACTTCATAAACTACAGATTTCTGCTGGATACGGTGATGCACGCCTGTAATCCCAGGAACTCAGGAGGCTGAGGTAGGAGGACCACAAGGTGGAGGCCAGCCTCAGCAAAGGAGCAAGATTCCATTATCAAAATAAGAAATAAAAGAGATTTAGGGATGTGGCTCATTTGTAGAGTGCTCCTGGATTCAATCCCTAGTACCAAAAATACAAATAAAAATAAATAAAGAACGGATTCAACAACAAACAATAGTGAGTCACATTAGAGTCACTCCCCACACAGCATGGTCTGGAAAGAGTCTGAGAAGTCCCTCAGAGAGGACTCGGGCTGGACCTCGGTTAACCCACCCCTTCTCAGCGGTTTCACCACCACGGAACCCATCTTCATCTCTGTCCCCGGTGCTCTGCAGGACAAAGACACAGCAAGAGAACCATCAGGAAAGGACAATCAACCATGACGCATTCCACAGCGGGCTGCGGTTCATCATCATACCAAGGCAGAGACTGACCAGGGCACAGCCCTGAACATTAGAAATGATGGTTCCCAAAGCAGGCGGCGCTTCCTTTTCACACACGGGGAAATCCTACTGAAGGTGAGACCCAGCCACATGCCCCGTGGAAACTCTCCGTGGTCTGCGTTATCATCTGCCCAAAGCCACAGAGCTACCGAGCAGCACAGCTGGGGCAGGAAGCCAGGTAATCCTCACACCTGGGAGCACTCAGTTCTGACGAATGAGCTAGCTAAAGTTAACTGGGAAAAAACGGAGAGGAGAGGAGAGCATTTCAGACAGCGAGGACAGCACGGTGACGATCGGGCACTGCCCTGGGACTGACTCTCCCACGCAGCCTCAGGAAGCCAGAGCAGGGTCCAGCTCCCACGTGCAGCTCTGGAGCTGCAGCCTGACTCTAAGTCTGAGGCTCTGTCCCGGTCCTGTTGAAGATGCACTAAGGCTACTGGCGTCTGCGGATGCCTCCACCACGGCTCCCAGGGCGCTCTGGGGAACCTCACAGACGTCCCTGGGCCTGCTGCAGCATTCCTTCCAAGCTTCCAACCTCGCCCTCAGCTTTCATGCAGACCTGTCAGTGCAGACATTTGGGCAAATGTCTCCCTAGACTCAAGAGGGCAATATGGCTGGGGGATGATGGAAAATCCCCAACAGGAGTCAGGTACATCGGAACGACTAAAACTGCAATTTCCTTCAGGAAGAGATTAGCCAGACAAGACTTCATGCTGATCCGTGTTTTACTCTGTGCACCAAGGTGCGATTCTACTACATGACACAGACATTTAAACAGCACTTTTCATACGTGCCAGGTCCCACCATAAACGCGTTACCCACTTTAGCTTGTTTGATACTCAGCAGAAAATCACCAGGTTAGTCCTGTATTATCCCCAATTCACAGAGCCACGTGTAATCCCAAGAATTTGTGTTTATGATCCTGGCCTCCATCAGGTTTATCATCATGCTCTCCAACTTCCCAGGTGTGGGAATCCAGGCACAGAAAGGCTGAATAGCGAAGCTCAAGGTCACATAAGAACAGGGGAGGAACAGTCATTATTCATGAGGCACCAAAAGCAAGGCTGATTCAGGCAGAGGTTTTAATTTCACTTTATTTATTTAGGTACCAGGGATTGAACCCAGGGGTGCTCAACCACTGAGCCACATCCACAGCCCTTTTTATTTTTTATTTTGAGACAGGGTCTCCCTAAGTTGCTTAGGGCCCCACTAAATTGCAGAGGCTGGTTTTGAGCTTGCGATCCTCCTGCCTCAGCCTCCTGAGCTGCTGGGATCACAGGTGTGCACCACCACACCTGGGTGATTTCTTTTTTAAACTTTTTTTTTTTTAAAGAGAGAAAGAGGGAATCAATTTTATTTAGTTTTTCAAGTGGCCTTCATTGCTTCGACACTTCGTTGGGTACGTGGTGCTAGGGTTCAAACCTGCACTGTGTCCTTACGCGTGCCAGGGAAACGCTGCACCTGCTGAGCCACCCACCACTCCAGCCCCATGATTTATTTTTTTAAAGGAAAAACTGAATATTAACTCACAGATGCAAAAGTCTTCAAATCGTAGGGGACCATACACAGAACAGTTTCTTTGGGATCAAAGGCTGCCGACACTGCCCCTCTGCCCACTGGCAGGTCTGGGCTTTAACTTAACCCTGGCTACCAGCAGCCTCATGAGGGGGACGTGTCAGCGCGCACGCCTGGCTTACACTGGTTTGGCCAGGAGAAGGGAACCTGGTCCCTGCTGGCTGCCTCTGCACTTTCTGGGCTGCTAAACAGCCCACAGGGAGGCTGAGGCGGTGGAGGGGCGCAGAGGACGTGGCAGCCCTGGCTGCGCCACCTTCCGTCCCGCTGGTGCTCTGGGTGAACTTGGTGCCACACTGCTGCACACCCTCCTGCCTCTGGGTCCGCGGCTCCAAAGTGAATGATCAGCAAGTTCTGCAGAGCTTTCCCCTAGGGCCCTACTCGGGTGCAGGGCTGCCACGTGCCCCAGGAGGCACAGGACACCCCCACAGCAGAGCTGCAGCTTCCACAAGGCCTCCAGCAAGAGCCAGGGCGTCACAGAGCACAGAGACAGGGTAGAGTCACCCAAACTCCACCATCAGTCAGGGAATGTGGTCTCAGCAAGATCAGCTGGAGAATCTGGCAGGTGCAGAAGGAAGCGGGGAGGGTGACCCTGTGTGAATGCAGGGCTTGCCTGTCCCTGACCACCCATGGCTCTGGAGGCACTCACTGGCTGGAGGTGACAGGGAGGCAGACCCAGCAATGGGGGGTGGAGGAGAGGGAGCTCCAGGCTTCACTGTGCCTTCATTCCACCACCAATGCTGGCGTGGATTTTAAGACTCTGATCCAGAAAGGGCTTGGGCTGCCCCAGGCCAGTGGCTTTGGGAGCCAAAGTTCGGTTTTTTACAAACAAAATTTTGCCTGGAAGCCCAGAAACTCAAACAGCTTAGTGCACAGTCCCTCTGGCTGAGGCTAAGATGGGGACCTGGGGACACTCTGAAAACCACCAATCCAGTTCAAATTCTCTAACTTTGGAGCTGGAGAAATGAAAGAAGAGGGTGAAGAAACAGATCCAAGGTAAAAATCTTAAGAACAGCTGGGTGTGGTGGTGCACACCTATAATTCCAGCGACTCAGGAAGCTGAGGCAGGAAGATCACAAGTTTGAGACCAACCTCTGCAACGTACTGAGACCCTAAGTAACTTAGTGAGGCTGTCAAATAAAAAATAAAAAGAGCCAGGGATGTTGCTCAGTGGTTAAGAAACCCCCTGGGGATTAAAAAACAGAGCAAAACAAAACAAAATAAAACAAAAAACCCTCAAGAATGCAGAGACTGGGGCTGGAGTGGTGGCTCGGCGGTTACGGCGCTTGCCTGACATGCGCGAGGACCCGGGTTCAAACCCCAGCACCACGTACACAACTAAGTGTCAGAGCAACGAAAGCCATGTGAAAAACTCAATAAAAATTGATTCTGTCTCTCCCTCTCTTTCTCACTGTCCTTCTTAAAAAAAAAAAAAAAAAGAAGAAGAAGAAGAAGGCAGCGTCTGGGCTGGAATTCCTGCTTTAAGGAGACCACTGAGGTCCTGGGACAGTAACACCCTGACAACAGCACACATCACTGAGAGCTTCAAACGGCAGCTAACGCCGCCCTCCCAAGCAGCCCGCTCCTCTGCTGGACAGGGTGGGACGCAGCTCCTGCCCTCCTGAGCTGCGTGCGCACACAGGTTGTTAACCCTCGGCAGGTTGCTGCGAAGCTAAAACAGGCTTGGAACACACGGTGAATATCTGAGAATGACAGGTATCATTCCCATCCTAATTATATTAATACTCCTCAAATCCACCAAGGTCTTGCCGTATACTTCCTTTACTGCTTTATGCATATACATTTTTAAAAAACTGGATACTAGTGCCTTAAAGGCGCACTGTGTCTCAAATGTTCTTCATCATTCTGAGCAGTACTGTTTGGAATTTTCTTTGCCAAATCTCCAACAAGGATATTGGAAGCAAATGATATTTAACAGCTGTGTGACTTTAGGCAAAGGCCTTAACCTCTCTGAGCTTTTTCCATAATCTGTGCAATTATGAGAATATATACCCCTTAGGGTTGCTGTTCCAATTAAGGAGCTGATTGCTGAAAGGGGCTTAACACGGTACTTGGCTCCCTGTTAAGCCCTGATTTGTGAAGACAAGCAGGCGGCTGAGAGCAAGCAAGCCCAGATGAATTGCAAACTGGCTCGCTCTGTTTTAAACCAGGGATTAGAAACATCTTCTGCAAAGCATCACATAGTAAATATTTCAGGCTTTGCAGGAAAGAGGAAAAAAAAAAAAAGACGTTATGTAGGTACTTACATAACTAACCCACTTCTACAATATTAACAATATTCCAAACGCTAATAATAACCGAGGGTGATCTTCAAACTGTACGTCTCCTTACCAAGAATACAGTTCTGCTGGGGGAAAAACTAGGGCTCAAAAGTAAAACCTATTGGGCTGGAGCGGTGGCTCAGCGGTTTCGGCGCTTGCCTGGCAAGCACGAGGACCCAGGTTCAAACCCCAGCACCACGTACGCAACTAAGTGTTGGAGCAACGAAGGCCATGTGAAAAACTCAATAAAGTTGCTTCTCTCTTTCTCTGTCTCTC
>PVKS010008276.1:0-59439 GCA_004027875.1 Aplodontia rufa
ACGTCACAGGAAATTAAATGCCTTAATTTTAATTTCCAATACCAAAACTTCTACTTGGGGCACAAAATGTCTACCATCTAGCTTTGTGCATTTTTAGAACAAAATAAAGTGAACTCCTGGCATTATAGATGTAATGGTCATAGTTTCCATTTCTGGAGTGACACCAAAGTTCAAAAAACATAGTTTGTCATTTTGTTAGAATATAGATTATTGCTAGAAGCACATGGAGGCTGGTTTGAAGAGTACTTCAAAGAATCTGTGAAAGAGCCTAACAGAGGCACTAGAAGACAAATCTCAGAAAAGCTTTATTGTTTTCTCTTCATTATCATTTATTCATTTTATAGAGGAAATAACAGGCTTAATAGGTATTTATGAGTCTGAGGACTGACAAGTTCCCTGGAGGAATCATTCACAAATGGTGAGGATTTACTGGACATTAAAATATCATGAATATTTGAAATCCTTTGCCACAAACAGGTCAAATCAATACACTACATTCCTTTAACGTATTCTTTACTGCATTTACGGTAAGAAAAAAGTTAGTTTCATGATAAGGAGGACAAAAGTGTACTTGACAGTGTGGAGTGTCCAGATGCTCTTGAATTGGAAGTAGAGAGTTATTGTTGTACTATACTACTGAACATAATTTTCTTTGTCGTGAAACATTTGTATTTTTTTTCACCTAATAAAATCTCTGAATATTCTGTGAAAGCAATGAGATAGTGCATTCTTAGCATCCAGATTTCCTTTGGGATTAAAGAAGAAATAAAGTAAGAATTGCCTTTCATTAAATTTTCCTATTATGTCTTATGAAAATTGTCCCTTGAATAGAACTGATGCAAAACACATATTGTATGCTTCTTATTTCCTGAATAGCATCTTTTCAAAAAATTAATTATAGTTAATACTTCCAATTCAAAAGGGAATAATTAAAAGTAGTGTGGGGGAACGAAGACATAATGATGTCATTTTAAAATTAATTGAAGCATTTAAAAATTAATGGACCTTCCTTAGAGTTTAATTTACATTAAAATTCAATAGTTCATATATAATATTAACTATGATAACATAAAATTTGATATTTATATTAAATCTGATTTTGAATGTTATAGTCTGAAAATAATATTTAATAGATATTTTCTCTTAGTTCTTTTAAAAGTCTTGAAATTTGCGTAAGAAAAAATAATACATTGTAGGTACGGGATTTCTTTAAACTGAAAATGATATGCTTAAATGTAGCTATCCGCTAAGTTTGGTCAATGCATCTTACTGACATCAGAGACAATGCCCATTATGTAATCTTTAATTCACCTGCTTGAAGTAAATTTCTAATGCCTTTGGGCTTATAATGACAAAATTCTAGAAAATATTGGTTCATTAGCTACAGATGTATACATGAATGCATGAACACACCTCAACCATCAGAAATAATGATACAATAGTGGGTCAGGAGTCAAGATATACCCATAACAACACATAGTCAGAAGCGCATTGTGTATTAAACTTTCTCATTCCAGTAAAGAAAAAAAAATGGCTGAATCTAAGAAATCCTTTAACAGTTCCCACCCAGATGCAGCTTTATACTGTAGTCAGTATGTCTGAGTCTTTTTCACTGGAGGGCCTGTTGCTGTGCTGCAAGCTGCAGTGATATAATTCTTCCCTGTTCAAGCCAATTATTCCCAAATAAGTGGGACAGAATTAAAGGAGGCCAAAAAGAGAATTTAGAATGGCTTTGCCATAAACCTATGTCTGCTCTGGAGCTATTACTTCAAAAGACTCTGATTTGTCCCATTTCCTAACACTTTCCCATCCCTGATAATACAAAATATCAGGAAGAAAGGGAACTAATGTAAAAACAAGCAATTTATCTACCAGCTAACACTTCAGCAAAAGACATAACAGACAAATTAGTGATCTTGGTAACTCCATACCTGACCACAGCAATTATCAAGAGGATCTGTGGCTTTGCTTCCACTCTGATATTTACTTTCTGCTTTAGAGTTTGACAAGCTCCTAATCCAATCTTCTTAGTTACCATCTCTGGGCTTAATCTTGCTCCTTATACCTCATTTGATTTTCCTGTATTTTTTCTGAGAACATGAGGCACAGTTGTCTTTTTCTTTTTTTGTTAAACATGCTACATTAAAAAAATGAAAAAAATTCTCAATAGCTAACAATAACGAGATTATATCTTACATTACATATTGACTACTGATCAACAGTGTTATGCTCTTTATATAGTTTGGAATTCAGAGTGAAAACAAACATCAAATGTTCCATTTTATACGCTCCTGTTCCCACCGTAGAGAGAAAAGAGCAAAACATATGAGATGTCTCTTAAACATTCTTCCCAGAATAGCCAATCTCAGACCATACCCATTTCAGTAGTCACACCAAGGAATATGGCTAATCTGAATGTCAGTGGGACCAGGTAGAGCAATTCTCTCACTGAGGGAGGCAGAAGAGTGGTGAGTAGTGAGGCAAATTGCTACAAACATGGCCGTGTGCTCAACAACTCTTGCCCATTTTGGTCACAAAGGACTCCAATCCCAGGCTTACAGGTCTTGGTAGGTTGATAAGAAAACATACACTGTCATTATTGATATGAAGCCAGCACAGCTTTGAAGGAAAACCTGAAGTTGGTGCAGTCCCATCTTCATAGACATATGCTTTGACCTCCTTTTTTTTTTCATTTCAGTCAACCCTGCATGTCATATTTTTTACAGGAATCACAGTACTGAATTTATAGAGAATCATTTCAGCTAAGCTGCATGTGAGACTCATGGACAGCTATGTCAGTTCTCATCTATCTATTTTGATCATCCTTTCTCTTCCTTCTTATCCCTGTGGAGTGTATCCAAACCCACAGGTCTGCTAAAAGTGATTTTCTATTTTGGAAAGAACTCCCAAGGGTCACATGTCAAGACCAGAAAATAAAATTAAATTAAGCTAAATTAAAATAAACCCAATGTCATTGTAGCTCAACCTTTCAACATCAAACTTAATTAATGAACATTTGCATATCCACATGCAGTTTTATGCCTAAACACATACACACACATACACACATTATTCTACATAGATATTAAGTATAGGTTTCAGAGTCTATAATTGTAAAATGTGTCATTCAACTTAAATAGAAAATGTTGTACCTCTTATAATGCATTTCAACTCACTGCTTGCTCTGCCCTAATCAAAATGGCTCACATCAGCAATGATTTCTACTTTCTTGTGGTTTTTAAAACCCTAGGCTCTATCAAGTCAATGTGTGTAAGAAAGATTACAAAGCATACATGTCAAGATGACATCCTCAAAGTGACAAGCCATGGAGAAACAACTTATCTGAACAAGATGAAAAGAAATGGACACAAGGAGGAATATTCTTAGTACATAAAATTGATTCTAGTGATTGTGACACACCTCAGTGACTACACCAAAAACATTGCATTGAATAATTTAAATTAGTGAAATGTGTAATGTGTAATATGCAATATATCTCATTAAGTTTTTAAGACACATATAGTCTTAATACTGTTGCCTCCAGCCAGCATTACTTGTATTTACCACAGAGAAATTTCATGTTAAAACATTTCTCATATGAATTGTCAACTCCTCCTGGGTTTATTTTGAAGATATCTGTTTCATCCTTCTCTTATCTCCTATGATGGTGTGAATGCTTATGTCCTCCCCTGTCCCCAAACTAATATGCTGAAATCATTGCCCCCAAGTTTATGGTATTAGGAAGCTGGACCATGGGGAGTTGCTTGGATCTCCTTGTCTGAAATCTTTATAGTGATTTGCAGAATCCAGCTCAATTTTTCTTCACAGGAAGTAGATTTTCTTGAATCTTCCCTTTTGTTCTCAGTACAAAATAATAACATTAAAATTAGAGTATGGAAGGATATGTGTTGTCTCAATGTCCACACAAGAACATTTTTTCACTATTACCAGTACGTAAACTTGGTCAAAAGATCTTGTAAGAACACTGTCACACTGCTGGTGGGACTGAAAATTGGTTAAGCCACTGTGGAAAGCAGTGTGGAGAATCCTTAAAAAATTAAGAATGGAACCAACTTATGACACAGCTATCCCACTCCTGGATATTTTCCCAAAAGAGAATCAGCATTATTATAGTGATGTGGCTTCATCAATGTTTACAGCAGCTCAATTTACTATAGCTAGACTATGGAACCAACCCAGAAGCCCCTCACTTGACAAGTGGATACAAAAACTTTGGTACATATATACAATGGAATACTACTCGGCCATTAGAGAAGACAATATCATGGCTTTTGAGATCAAATGGATGGAGATGGAAAGACTTATGCAAAGTGAAGTATCCCAGTCTCAGAGACTCAAAGGCCGAATGGTTTCTCTCATCTGTGGAAGCTAGAATACATTGTGAAGCAGTATGTTAGACAGCAAAGCTAATAATAGCTTCCAATTTTATGATTCTTTTCGCAACATGGAGACGACTCCCTAGGATACTTGGAGGAGTAGGCTGGGGCACAGGGTGGGGGGGCAGGCTTAGGAAAATCACCTAGGAGACTGGAGGAACCGAATATAGGGGAATCATCTCAGTAAGTGATGTCTGACCTCCAGGAGATATCCATTTAACTGAGTGGTTCTTCTGGGGGAAACAGCAACATGGAGATGCCCAAGCTGGGCATCCATGACATGGCATTAGGCCTAGATAACTAAGTATATATTTATTTGTTCTGGAATATTTGATAATGTTTCCCCCTCAATTGTAACTCTATATCATCTAATAAATAATAAATAAAAAAGAATTCTATAATGCACAGTGAGATGCACATATATAATTCTGTTTTTCAGTAATCACACTTTTAAATTGTGATATTAATTTTAATAACATTTCATTCAAGTCAAACTATCTGAAATATTATAATTTTGATATAACGAATAAAAATGCTTACTGTGGCATTTAAAAAAAAGATCTTGTAAAACCTAAAAATTTGAAGTGCTTCTTATGTAAAATACACAGCAGTGAACACAGCTCTACTTAACAGTGTAATCACTTTTATTTCAAAATGGTTATGTTTGTGTTAAAACAGGAACAAACTTTGTGTAGCGAAGGAAATATCTAAGACACTCTTTTTCATGTTGCTGTTAGTGCAGCTAGCATTTGGAAATAGAGTTAACCAATAGGGAATTGTGTATGTGTAGCACATAAAACTACAGCGACACCACCTGCTTTATCTAGAGTGTAGCCTATTCCACGCTTGCATTGCACTTGAAATCAACAGCTAAACTGGATGAAAAGGCCTTTCTAACGTTTAGAAGTTTCCGACACTGAAAAGTTTGATCTAATAGTATCTCACTGACTTTACACCAGTGCCTGTTTACAGCATAGTGCATAAATAAAAAAGGCAGCTAAAACTCATACAGTGCTAAAAGTTGAACCATTATTTTTTTTCTGAAAGATAGCATAGAATTGCTATGTCCCAGTTTCCTTAGCCTTTCAGGCTTTACACTTAATACTAATTTTTAGCTTTGCAATATTCTGTCTTCCTTACCTATATCCAACCCTAAACTCCCTTGCCTCACTCAGCTACTCATATTTTTCCTTCAACTCTCTATTAAAATCATGTTTCTTCCAAAAAATCCTTCTGAACTGTTACCACATCTGGGGTATACTAAGTATTTTATGTGTTTCTAGAGCTGCCTGTTCTATCTTAATATTATTAAAAGAATAAGTTTAGACAAATTAAATTTAACAAAGTTCATTTGAGCAAATAATGATTCACGAATTGGGTAGCACTTAGAATCAGTAGAATTTTAGAGTTCTCCAGCCAGCAACAAAGACTGGTAGTATTTACAAAAAGAGGGAAAAAAAGTGATCACACAAGCAGATTGTTTACATACAGTAGGACGTTTGCCTAACTTGGCAATGGGGTTAAGGCATTTGCCTTACATGGGCACAGTGTGATCATCTGGCAGTTTCTGCCTGGCTGAAGCCTGCTGGCTACAATTAACTGAAACTCAGATTTTTATTATAAGAATATATTCTTAGGTTGCAACTTATTTAAATACTACGTTAAACTGCAGTTCACTTCACAGAGATTCCCCTTTATTGGGATAACTTAACAGTACTCATCCCAAAGGGCTTTAATTTGTAATTATACTTATCTATTTAATTGTTCTAATATCCATAACCTAGCATATTCCAGGTACATAGAAGAAGTTTGACAAATGGTTATTGAGTAAATGAAAAAGTGCTTTTCAGATCCATTATGGTTCTGTTTTCCTTGATAGTTTTTCCTTAAAGACATATAGTTACTTCATTATCAGAAATTAAATTTTTAAATCTAGTTTATTCTTATGATACAGATTGCATAATGCACTCTTCTTACAGTTTTAAAATTGTAGTAATTCAGGTGGAAAATATCAGCAAATTTTAAAAATATAGTCTACTTTAGAGCATCAATGACAATAATTGAGAAATTATTTTTTAGCAATAACAAATGTACTACTAATAATATTAAGGTGGCAAGACGTAGCTAAGTGAGAGTAAGAAAAGTCTACTGCTGGTTAAGCACTGGATATCTGTAATATTTCTTATCTCTTTCTAGATGAATGCATTGATTATTCAGAAACCTCTGATTAAGCCCATTCTTCTAGCCCCTTCCCTCTATTTGAGGTTGCATTGGACCAAGTAACTATTTTTGGCCAATGAATTGCAGGCAAAAATGTCATAATTGGAGAAATAATTGATAGTTTGAGAACCTACAGTTTTAACGTACAGAAATTCCATCTCAACAAGTGATATTCCAGAGCATGGAATACATATTAACCAGGGTCTCAGAGCAAGATCAATATGGAAATAACATCCCACCACTGCACACAGCCCTGCAATGCATAGTTTGAGTTCTAAATAAAATTATGTAGTGTTTCTTGTTACCATGCCATAACCTAGTATGGTTTGATAGAATTTCTTTTGCTGTTCTTGTTTGAATAGGGACACCCAATGTGTACCTGGTTCTAAGAAGAGGAAAACTTTAATTACCTAGGTAATTCTTCCCAATATGCCCATTATATGCATGTGAGAGACAGAATATGTATGAAAAATGGTCATTTCCCACAAGAGCTTCTGGTATTAAATGGTATATTTGTGTATACTTCATCATATGTCCTCCAGCTAAACTGCTAGTATCCTGACAGAAGATGGCAGGTACTTTGAATGCACTCTGCAAAGGTTATATAAAAACAAAGCAAAAAGCAAAATGAAACAAACAGAAATCCTAAAAAAAAAATTTACAAGTTCCAGGAGTAATGACATCTCCTAAAGAAGCTGTATTATGAGAGAACTGAAACAAAAGTTTAACTGAAGGCTCACTTGGTATATTAGTTTTCTGTTGCTTTTGTAACAAATTATCACACATTTTATGGCTTAAATAGTATAATCTGATTATAGTTCTGGAGGTCAGAAATTTGAAATGATCTCATTGAGTTAAAACTAAGATGTTGACAGGGCTTTATCCATTTCTGAAGGCTGTAGGATACTATCCTATTGTTTATTTGTTACTATAGTTTGGATCTGAAATTTCACTCCAAATCTCATGAGTTGAGAGCATAATCTCTAAGGCACCAAAGTAAGTAGATGAAGATTTTAAGCAATCATGAGCACTCTTCCTCCATTAATGGATAAACCCATTGTAGCTGAATGGAGTAGTAGGCTGTAATTGCAGGTAGGTGGGATATGGCTGGGAGAAGGAGAGTCACAGGGGGCAAGGTTTGAGGATTATATCTATCCGTGGACCTTTTCTTTCTCTTTCTCTGCTTCCAGGCCATCATGAACTGAGCAGCTTTTCTCTGTTTATGCCTTGGAGTCTGTGGAACATTCCCTGAAACTCTGAAACCATCAGCCAAAATTGATCTCTCCTCCTCTAAGTGGTTATTTTTGGGTATTTTTGTCCCAAGGACAAAAAGCTAACTAACATAGTCACATTTGAGTTTCTAAGAATCATTCTCATTTCTTGACTATTGGCCCCTTCCTCTATCTCCAAAAACTGCAACATTGACCAAAATGCTTTTCACAGTGCCATTTCTATGGTTCCATCTTTTCTAGTTCTTGTCTTTTAAGGGACTACACAGATAAAACCAGAATAATTTCCCTATTTTAAGGTGACCTGATTATCAGCCTTAAAGACATCTTCAACATTAATTCTTTGCAAGGTAAGGTAACATATTCACAGAATCCAGGGATTAGGATACAGACAGCTTTGTGGGGAGTATGATTTTGCATATAACCTTGAGTTTAATAAGAACATTCACTGGAAGGCATCTTTTACTCCTCAGGTTCATATCTGATATATGCAGCAACCATTATTTAATATAATCTTATCTAGTACAGTCCTCAAACTCCATATTCTAACCCTCGTATGAGGGATGAGAAACACATTAAAAGCAATTTAAACTACTCCTAGTTTTGGAGTCCACTAGATCAGTTAATGAGAAATTATACCACTCTTAATAATTTACATTGAATTAATCAATATTTTAACCAATAAAATTGTGTAAACAAACATATAATATATAGTAAAGGTTATTTTTCTATATACCTACAAACATAGTCCCATCCATTTTGAGCTGCTATCCTAAGAGAGATATTATGTCAGTAACTGAAATCATTGGTTCTTCCATGATATTACCTTATCAAAAAAAGAATTTCAAAGTAATCACTGAGTTATGCACTGAGATATGAGAAAAAGCACTGATGTTGCTAACATGAGATTGGTTTTACAGCACTAGATGAATTCTCCTGCCCTCAGATGGAGTTGAATGGATCATTTCTGTATATGGAATTGTCACCTACATTTCTCAAAGGAGGAAATTGTATCTAGCAGACACTAAGGACTGTTGAGCAGGTGAATGTCAGACCTGCAAAAAGGTTGTCAACTATTTTTCCTGCATTCATTTTGGAAATACAGCTTGTCTCAAATAGGCCAATATATTTATAAATGATGTTCAAATTAAATTCTATTATTGCTGCTTCCTTCCATACTTTGTACATCTGATGATGCAGAGGGAGTCTCAGGCATTAGGAAGTTGGGCTGTAGACCTATAAGATTCTCTTGTGACTATTAGTCATATATGTATTAACAATTGTGTCTTATCTTCACCCATACAAACTTGAATGCATTTCACAAACCCTTTTTTCATCAAATCTTAAAAGAAAATTAAAAGTTTATTTAATGGTATTATTAAGAAATAAAACTACCAGCAAAGGCATAGCAACACATAATCTAGGGCAAACACAGATAGGTAGGGTGGGAGGGGAGAGGGAAGGAGAATAGGGAAGGATCTAGGGAGACAATCAATAGCATCCTTTTTACCCCCATGAGAATCCAACTAATAGTTATGCAATCATTTAATTCTGAAAAATTCACAGTCTAAGCATTTATATTGTTTGTAGGGGCAAAATATAGAAGAATCAAGGACTGGATGTGGGCAATGTGGGGATAATTCTGGTTTAAAAACATATGCACATCATATCGTTACATTATATACATTTATGATTGTATAATAACTGCTTAACAAAAAACTTAACTGACCATAAATGGGTGGGAAAAAAAGAAATAAAGCTAATCGTTATGTGTTAAAAATATAGTAATTTAGCAACAATGCAGTTTAGTGATCAGGAGAATATGTTCTGGAGATAACATTGTTTACATCAAAAGCTTTGCTCCCTCAACCTTTCACAAACTATAAAGCAGATTTCTTTTGAAAACAAGGGCAAAGTGCTGAAGCAGTGATTTGGGAGGTTATGGCGCTTGCTTGGCATGTGCAAGGACATGGGTTCAAACCCCAGGCCCACATACACAACAAAGTGTTGGAGGAGCGAAAGTCACATGAAAAACTAAATAAAATTGATTCTCTCTCTCTCTCTCTCTGACTCTCTTTAAGAAAAAGAAAACAAGGGAGAACTATATAGTATCATAGGAGCAGTTAGGAACATTAATTATGAGAAAACTTATATAAGCCATGTGCTCTTAACTGGGTAAATTCCTCCAACTAAGGAGCAAGTGCCAATGATGGGAGATATTTTCTAGAGTCACAGATCAGGGGAAAGTGCTTTTGGCACCTTGTAGGTAGAGATCAGGAATGCTGCTAAACATCCTACCATGTCCTATAGGGGACACCACACAAAAACAAAGTATTATCAGGCTCGAAATAATAGTATTGCCACAGTTGAGAAACCAATTTAAGTTCACTCTTCACAAAGTGCTCAAAATTGTTACCCAATATTAATATTAGTAAATAGCCTGTACCAAGCACCATGCTAATTATCAGGAACCCATAAATGACTAAGACATTGAGAAGGCCATTAGATGTAACTTTTAAATATAAATGATTATTATACATTGTGTGTCATCATATGCAAAGCAATATGGAGGTGAAGGAGACTAATAAATTAGTTATATTTCTGGGAATTTTGGAAGGCTTCTATTATTATGTGGATATGAGGTGTCTGTCAAAATCTGTTAAGGCAAGAACATTCAGAGGCAAAATGATCCCATTAAGACAACTGCAGGGACTGGAGTGGTGGCTCAGCCATTACAGTGCTTGCTTGGCATGCGCAAGTACATGAGTTCAAACCCCAACACCACATACCAAACAATGTCTCGGAGCAACAAAAGGCACTTGAAAAACTAAATAAAATTGTTTCTCTCTTTCTCTCTCACTGTCCCTCTCTCTTGAAAAAATAAAAGAAAAAGAAAAAGACAACTGTAAACGAATCAGTTCATTCTAGTTTTAATGGCTTGACTGTGTGGTAACTAAACACTAAACATGTAGGGTGTGGCCAGAGGGGGTAAGTCACTTGGGGAAGGTGTATCTTCCCTGTGGTCCTTCCTATCTCTCTCTCTCTCTCTCTCTCTCTCTTTCTTTTTTGTCCTCTCTTCCTGTTTTCTGACCCCACCATGAACTAAATACCTTTCCTCCCCTGAGCCTTTTCCCCAGGATATTTCTGCCTCATCTTAAGCCCAGGGCAATGAAGTTGATTATCTATGGACTGAGGCTTCTGAATCAGTGAACCTCAAATAAAGCTATTCTCCTTTTACGTTGTTCTTGTCTTGTGTTTTAGTCAGAGCAATGCAAAAGTTAAGTAAAACATCTCTGTGGAGTAGAGGTTTTCCTTGGACCTTCAAATATGATAGGAATTTGACCGAAATGTAAGGAAGGGTAGTTATTATGAAGGTTATACATCTGGGGAAATATGTTGAATATTATGTATCTTCAAAATAAAAGGGATATCACTTATAGAGATGAAAAAAGTACTTCATATTTAAGATATGCTGAGTACATCAGCATAAATGAAGACGACTATGATGAATGACAGGTCTGTTTCTGAAGCAACAGTGGATTATGGGCTGTGAAAAGAGACTGAAGAAAAAGTACATGGTCCAGATACATTTGTGCAAATCCATTATTGAGCCTTAACCAACATGGAGTATGGGGCAAGGGTTAAAAATGAAGGGGAAATAGAATTCAGAGGGAGTTCAATGGTAGAATCTGCAGACCCTGGCTACCATTTCAATGCTGAGGAAGACAACAGAAGCTGCAAACAATGGGCTAAGATATCCCGCACTTAAGAGCCTACGTGTACGGGGTTGGGGATTTAGCTCAGTGGCAGAGTGCTTGCCTAGCACGCACAAGGCCCCGAGTTTGATCCTCAGCCCTGAAAAAAAAAAAAAGAAAAAAAAAACCAGCCTATATGTAGAGATCATCAGACAAACATGAGATAGTACAAAAAGAATGCAAAGCAATAAAACTAATATTTTGGGGGAAATTGTGCTTGTGTTCTAATGTCTTCGTGCTGAAGCTATTTATAGATAAGCTTATACGTTGTAAAGAGAAAAATCACTGAATAATAAATGGAATTTCAACAGTGCTGCAATATAATTTCCTCGGTTTCTATGGAAGTAGTAATATCCATTGTCCACAGTATTTAAGAATGTAAATATGAATTAAAGTTACTTCTTAAAATGGAAATCCTTAACATATAATTGTTTTTTTTAACTTTTGTATATGAAGGAGTGTCTCCGATTTTCAGCATTCAAAATCTAAGTGAAAATTTTTAAATGAAACTAGAATAAATATCAATATATTCAAACTAGAACTCCAAAAGTGTGAAGTACAGAAAAGAACTGTTAACTGCTAACACTTGCAAATTCAACCTTACGTTCTTTGGCCCCAGTAACTAACATAGCCACTTACTTGAGCCAGTAATAGAAAACTGCTCCCTAAATTTAAGACACATCAATTATTAAGTTTCAAACAGAGCTTTAAATTACTTCCAAGAGAATACAAAGCCAAAATTAGTGTATATTAAGTAATTCTGTTATAAAGCAAGTGGAGTTATGAATGAAATTAAAAAATAAACCCACTAATGCACCTGACTGTTTAGTCTTACATTTCCATTAGAGACTGATAAATAGTGGTGGTTTGATATGTACTTTTCCTTATCATTACATGTTTTCCAAGGTAGATTTTAAAAACCTTGATTGCCCTGATGCAGCCTATTTGAAATCTTCTAAGGAAGTAAATAGGGAGCAGAAAATTGCAAACCTTACCAATGAAATGGGAGCATGGAGAAAGCACACCATACGATTTAGAATAGAGAGAAATGGATTTTTAAACACAGCTACACTGAATACAATGCTGGAACCTGCTGTAATGAAAAGAAGTGGGCACAGAGTAATGCATTCTAAACCAAAAGTCATCTGTTATGTATGTTTTGCTTTCATCATCAGAATGTCTGAATCTTAAGTCTTTATGAAATGCAGATACTCCATATTTAACCTTAAACTGCATGAATGTTTAAGGATCAGGTACCTATATAATATGCATAAACTAATTGCCTTTGTGCTATTCATTTGTGTGCATTTTAGCTATTCATATTTTTCTTCACTACTGCAAGTTAATGATTTATAGATACGCCACAGGAAATGTAACAAAATAGGTGCCTTGGACACATACAGAGGATACTTTTAACTTTTATCCTTTCATGAGAGGAAAACATTCAATGAGTCATTTTAACCTAGATGCCTGCAGCTGTGCAAAGCACTATCTGTCCCAGATGAAATTTATTGAGTCTCTAGGTCCCAGGCTGGTTAAAGCAATTCTAGTTTGCTCTCAGACTTTAGGGATCAACCTCTTCAGTTCCTTCTTCCCACCTCTGATTATTCTTGCCTAGGGCAATACTCTGGCTTACTTGCTGGACAGACAGAAGGGCCCTAGGCAGAAGCAGAGCTAAAACATTCCCTTTTGGACTTTGAACAGGATGAAAATAAAGCAGCAAAAAAACCAGAAATTCCTAAGATGCTTAACTGGAGATACATCAAGAGTTGTGAAGTGGCCTGTTAATGTTCCTGTTGCATATTTGGAATGAAGGTAAGGCAAACTGCAGTGACATCTAGGAATAGAAGGTGTGGTGGTAATAGTAACAGAGTCCTATGGTGCGATCAACCATGGCATCAGAGTTTTCCTACAGTAAGAAAGGAAGTTTCATGTCTAAGGGAGTTTTGTGTTTGCTTCAACTATAATATTTTCTTTCTTTTTTCTTTTTTTTTTCTGGGGGGGTACTGGGTATAGAACTAGCAGTGCTTAAGTACATAGCAACATCCCCAGCCCATTTTTTTATTTTTAATTATTTTATTTTGAGACAGGGCCTCACTAAATTGCTGAGGTTAACTTCAAACTTGCAATCCTCCTGCCTCAGCCTCCCGAGATGCTGGGATTAGAGGTGTGCACCCCTGAACCCAGCATTATTTTTTATGTTCTTTTTTTATTTTTTTAAAGAGAGAGTAACAGTGAGAGAGAGAGAGAGAGAGGGAATTAATTGGATTTAGTCTTTCATGCAGCCTCTGTTGCTCTAATACTCCGTTGTACACATAGTGCTGGGGTTTGAACCCACATCCTCACATATGCTAGGCAAACACCATAATGGCTGAGCCATTGCTCCAGCCATGATGTTCTGTCTTTATATATATTAATCATCCTTTACATACCAGAAACTATATTTAATCCTGAAAATAAAAGTGATGTAATAAAATAAGTACCTTTTCTCATGAATACTACAGTCTGGTAGGGGGGATTAACATTAATAAGTAACCGACAAATATCTTACAAAGTATGATGGTTCTATGTGTGTTGTGAGACTAGAAACCAGAGAAGAGTTAACTGAACTTCCCTAAAAGAGGTAACATTTAAACTGAGGACCAATTCATGAGTAAGAATTAACTAGAGGAACCAGTTAGAAAAGAGAATTTTGAATACATGGATTAACTTCTGTCAATGCCCTGATAGAGAGGAAGCATAATGAACTAAAAATAAATCATTGTTACTAGTGCCAAGTGAAGGACTGAAGGTAGGCCTGCTAAATTTTAGGTCACATAAAAGACTGGAGTTATTAACTTTTGGACATATGAGAAATTATTGAACCTAATTTTTAAGGAGGGGAATAAAATAATCAGATCCATACCTAAATTTATAAAGATGAAGACAAACCATTTACGAGGCTATAATAATTCAGAACAAGATGGAATTGGCTTAGATAAGCCAATTATAAGCTGATTATGGTAGAAATACTGAGAAGATGTAAATGGATTTAAGCAATTTAGAGGACATTATTTGATGAGATTATTAGATAGGAGGATAGAGAGAGTAGCTTAAGGATGGTTTCTGGTTTTTGATCCCTGTCAGATAAAATAAAATAGATGATACCCCTTTGTTCTCATTCATTTGGAAAGGTAAAGAATTCAGGAAAGTAGTTATAAGTGCTAGTAATAATATGTAAATTTTGAAATACTTTTGAAGAAGCTAAGTAAATCTACCTGGACCCTATTTGCTATTTGTATTTGAAAATGTGAAGTCAGTGTCTTAGACAAAAATTTGCGAATTGTCACAGAGATGGGAATTGAAGCCTTTGGAATGGATACCATTTCTTAAAGAAGGTATAGAAGCAATGAGAGAGTCTACAACTAAGTCTTCAGAAATTCATGTAAAAGCCAGATTCCAACAACAAAGCAATCATTGAATTGTGTACCTTCAACTGCTGTTAAATGCTACTTAGAATTAAGTTTTTATTTTACATTAATCTATTTTAATGTTCATTATAAACTTATAAGAAAATATACTATTTGTCTGTTTTAAAGATGAGCAAACCAATGAAGAGGAAGGACATGTAAGCTCCCTGAGGTCCATAGTTAACGAATGGTAGAACGAAGCCATCCAGCAATCTGACTTGAGAACCCATGCTTCTTACTGCGATTATCTGGTATGTAAGGAAGACTGGCAGAGCAGCCTGAGGTAGACGGGTAAGGACTGCGACACACACTGTCCCAGGTCAGAGCTATGTTCAGCCATATGCAACTGAGCAAGTGAAATAAGCCCAATCTAAACTGAGATGGACAGTTATTATAAAATACATATCAAATTCTGAAGGCCTTCCACAACCAGTAAAAAGAATATAAAATATCATTTAATATTTCTATATTAATTTCCTTAGAAATAATGGTAATTTGGATTTGTTGGGTTAAATAAAATTTATAATCAAAATTAATTTCATGTGTTTCATTTATTTTCTTAAAGAAAGAAGGGACAGTGAGAGAAATAGAGAGAAAGAGAGAAGCAATTTTTATTTAGTTTTTCTTGTGAATTTTATTCCTTGGACACTTCATTGTGTGCATGGAACTGGGGTTTGAATTCACCTACTCCCACATTCCCAGGAAGTGCGGTAACTGCTGAGCCACAGCTCCAGCCCCTATGTGCTTCATTTCTTACCATTTTGTTTCATTTAACTAAAACTAGAACAATTAAATGCCCATTTGTGGTTCCCATTATATTTCTATTGGATACTGTGTTCTAGATATTCCTTCTATTTGGTCTTTAGATTATTAGTTCTGTATAACCACTATACATGTAAATTAACCCTCTATGACCCAGAGATTCTGTTCAAACCTGAGCTCTAAGCTAGTACCCTAGGCTCTCATGATTTGCCCTCTCTGGTGTTTCTATGGTAACTTGCTTTAAGAAGAGAAAGATGCTTCTTAATCTGAAACCTAAAGAATTCCCTCCTGTGGCTTTATGTAACTCAGTAATAATTTCATGGTTATGTTCTCTGTTCTTCTCTAAGATCTTCTAAGATTTTTGACCACATAAAAGTTTAGTTCAGTGGTTCTCAGACAGATAAACATTTAAGAACCACTTGGGAAAGTTTCTCAAATGATACAATCCCATTATTGTAGAAAATTTTATACATGCTCCCTGTCCTCAATGAAGGTGATCTATCTCTATTGTCTAACTACACTGTATCTACTATATCATCTTTTGTTTCCTGAGCTGTTCTATCTCTTCAGCTAAGTACCCTACCTGCTTTATTTACCTGCACTCATTGAAGCACACAATTTCTTTCCCTGTGTTGCAGCCTCTGAAATGTGAGTATCATCTGGATAGGGAAAACTAACCTTTAAATTTAACCAGGGTAATGTTTATCTCAGGTTTACGTATCTACTTCACATGAAAATACCCATTCACCTACCTGTGAGAACTCAGGTAGACATAGGTATGTGCTTGTAAAGTAGTCCTCCAAAACCAACTTATAAATATTGCATGAGACATTATTCCAAATAAAGCTGAGAATTTAATTTCTTCACAACAATAATTCATTAAAAAAAGGAATCTGATGATACTATTGAGAACGGTGGTGAATAGTTACCAAAGTTTGCTATTGTGATTCTTATGCTGAAATTTCCTTTTGTATGTTGTAAAAATCTCATGCATATGGCTAGTGAGTATTCTGCAGATAGCTACCATGTTATATCATACTGCAGAGATTTAGAAATTAGGGTCCTTCTATGCTTTATCTGTATAATGGAGCACTCATATTCCGAGGTTAAATGAGATGGAAAAGCACTTAGAAAGTAAATGAAGATCTCTATAAATTTTAGTTCCTTTTCAAATGAGAGCTTGTTTACTTTTCCCAATTTTTTTTGCTTATGGTTCACCACATTATTTTCTACAGCAGAAATGGAGAGATTTAATTTACTTCTCTAATTATTATTTGGGGAACAGGCTGTAAAAGTACAGTTTCTCAAGGAGATGAAATTAGGACACTGATTAGAGTGCTGCTCAGTTACACCACTTAAGTATACCCACATGAAAATGAAAGGTTGATATTCTACTAACTGCTAATTAGTACACAGCTAATATCTTCAGAATTTGAGTAATTCAGCTGAAGTGCTTTTAAAAGTAAGCATTCACATTAACTGCACTTTTTCAAACTACTAACAAAGTCTCTCCTTTATTTTGAGTATTTCACTCACATTTGATATGACATTCACCTATGTTCCTGTAATTCCCTACTTTTTTCTCCACTCTGTTGGTTTTGAGATAAAATGGTTGCTTTACTTGTATTGGAATTTTGCTGTAAGTGTGAAACATGCTTTATGAGAGCTTTTAACCTAGATCAAAGCGAGGATTGGGAACAATGCTCGTAGTACAAATACTGTTTACTATACATATTGACCATGAAACAAATCCCTTTGTAAAATGACAATATTCAAATTCTATCCATTCATTCACCCACTTGGCAAACAGTTATTTGGTACCTGCAGTACATCACAAAAGAACACATAAAATGAGAATTCTATCAAAAAAGAAAGAGAAAATAATAGGCTTCTTAAAAACTTCAAGCATTTTAAAACAAAATATTAAACTTCCATAAAAACAAAACTTGAATATTTAATAATAAACAATACATGTCCAAGTTATACAATTCTTATACAATTCTTGCAGGTTAAGAATATTTTTCAGTGGAAGCATGTCTCAAGGAAATGTTCACAAAGTAAGTGAACATCCAATAAACTAAGTGAAATATAAATATTTTAGTGATAACATACTGTGAGATGTGAAATAGGAAATCTTTTTTTTCAAAGAGAATGACAGTGAGAGAGAGAGAGAGAGAGAGAGAGAGAGAGAATCAATTTTTATTGAGTTTTTCACATGGGATTCATGGCTGTGACACTTAACTGTATTCGTGGGCGCTGGGGTTTGAACCCGTGTACTTGCACATGCAGGGCAAGCGCTGTAACCGTTGAGCCACTGCTCCAGCCCCCAAAATAGGGAAATCTTAAAAACAATTTGTTATTTTAAAGTTAAAAATTATTTCATGAAAAAATAATATTCTCACTGTGATGGTTAATTTTGTCAACTTTATTGCACCATGGTACCCAGATGTCTAGCCAAACTTTATTCTGGATATTTCTGTAAAGGTAAATTTTAGATAAGAACAGCATTTAAATCAGTGGAGTCTGACTGGCATATTGTCCTCCAAAATACGGGAGGCATTCACTTAAAAGTTTGAAGTTCTTACTAGAAAAATGTCTGAGCCTCCTGGAGCAGGAATGAATTCTGCCAGCAGAATGCCCTTGGGCTTGAACTGAAATTTTTGAGTCTCCCACTGGCTGGACTATCCCATCACATTTTGGATCTGCAATGTCTTCATAATTGTGTGAGCCAGTTTCTGAAGATAAATATGTATATACATACCAAATCCCATCGTTTCTGTTGCTCTGGAGAACCCTGGCCAATACACTCAAATTTTTATATATATTCTCATGTTTCTCAAAATGCTAGGAGAACATGATGCAATTTTTTTCCCTAACAGGAGAGGGCAAGTCTATTATAAGCCTATGTTCTATGCAAAACTACATTAGATATTAATCTATTATTTGTAAATGTATGGATATTTTTGTTAAGAATGAAAAAAATGAATATAGCTTGGCCATAAACAACTTGAGTTTAGAATTATGATGGATGGTACAGGTTCATGATTATGAGATATGTTAAAGAATTCCATTTAATTTCTAGTAAACTAAAATTTTTCTCAAAATTATGACTTCCTTCTAAATTTATGTACCAGTACTTCTAAATGTTTTAATTAAAAACATAAGTTTTGCCAGGTACAGAGGTACACATCTGTATTCCCAGCAGCTCAGGAGACTGAAACAGGAAGATTACATGTTCAAAGCCAAGTCTCAACAACTTGGCAAAACCCTAAGCAACACAGTGAGACAAATTCTCTAAATGAAAACAAGAAAAAAGGAAAGGATTAGAAAGTGAGAAAGTGGCTTAGTGATTGAGCACTCCTGGGTTCAATCCCTGAAACCAGTAATATTAATAATAATAATTATAACAAGTTTTAGCTAAAAGGTAATATTATAGGTGTCCTCGTATATAAAACAAAGAAATTAGAGAGCTCTAGGACAAATGAACCTTAGAAATCTGTCTTCTTGGACTCTGTCCCCCGCTCCCCACATCTCCATCAACCAGCAATGGATCTCCCAACAAAAGCACAGGAAACCCCACAGCTATGAGGAGCTTTCTGAGGGCTTAATGATTTAACATGTTAATTTATTTAAAGTCACCCAAACCTATAGAGCACATGCATACCTTCAAACATAACTAGGCAAAAATAAAGTCACAAAGAATGCCATAAATTTATTGAATGTTGACTCAGAAGTAATTTCAGAAACCTGTACCACCCACCATTGTTAACTTAATAGTACAGATATCATTTAAGAAATAAAAGGTCAAAATGTTTCATAAATTATGAAAGTCTGTGGCCATACCATTGAGCACAGATAAAATCTGATTACTAGTCCTATAAATAAAAAGAATATGTTAAAATCAAAATGACCATTTAAAGACTGAATCAGTTAATGAAATAATTATCAGTGGTTTGAGTTATAGCTCAAGAATCAATCAACCAGTCAGTAATATTTATGATGGAAATGATCACAAAGTTTAAGTTACTGTACAATAGACAAATTTTAGTTAATATATCAGCAAATAATTAGGCTTTGTAACCTTGGGAAGATTACCCAATCCCTTACATTATAAAAAGGGACCATAGAAACTGGTTCCATAGAAAATTAATGGAAATGGATGTGCAAAATCTATCTAATTTTAGTAAGCACCATCATAATGTATGATTTTGCACAATAAGGATATTCACCCATATGAACGATGTTTTCCCAGTTTGGATAAAATGAAATCTTGGTTATTTACAAAACCACTGCATTACAATTATGGTCACAAATCTCTGATCATTTAACAATCAATTATATAATCAATACATTCATTGGATACAAACTTTATGTATCATGGTTTTGTATTAAAATATGTACAATAATCTCAGGAAATTAAAATCTTTAAATTTCAAATGGCATAATTATGATTATGGTGTGGTAATCCAATAGATCTGTTTCTGCTATGTTATTATGTTTCTTAACCAGGGAGTATTACCAGTTACTTTTCAAAAAAGAGCTGCAGAGATAGAAAAAGCTTTGATAATTGTTTAAGTATCAAAAGAAGGAATTCTGTAATATATTTACCAGTGCTCTCTTGACCTTTTATGTCTTATAATACAAAGTGTTTTGTTCTCAATTGCTCATTAAAAGGATCCTAGGCTTCAAGATGTAGATCAAATGCAGAAGCACCTGTGAAGCACTATGAATTACTTTGTAAACCACCACCACATTAGCTAAGATATGGTGATTCACAAAGAAATCCACAGCACTTCACAGTTTGTGTATATCTCGGTACCTATGAACCAATAAAAACAGTATCCTATGTCACCAAATTTGAACAAATAAGTTGAGCTACTTCTATATCCTTTCATATGACATTAAAATAGAATTACAGCAAATGAACTAGACAGAACAATATTCACAATCAATTAAAGAAAATACCCAATTTTACACATTCTTCTTTTACCAAAAAAACAAGAATTAATATCTATCTTAAACAAACAAAACTTTAAAACAAATAAACATTTGTTTATGCACCAATGGATTTCATTTAAAAGAACTGCCAATAAAGCAACTAGCGTGTCATTGTGCAGTTGTGGTAAAATCTAGTTCTGTTCATAGAAACAAAAGTCATGGTTCTTAATGTACGTATCAGAAGTGGGGATTGAAATAAACAAGAAAACTATAGGTGAATCTCACTAATATATTAGTGATTTATATTGTCACAACAATATGCTCTACAAATACTCTCCATTATTCAGCTTTACATTTTATAATCACATAAATCATACTTTATATAATTCTCTAAGTGGCTTTAATCTGTTTTCCTATAATATATGCTCAAGTAAACATTTTTCATGTGATTTTCTAAAATCTAGGATTGTTTATGAAACCAAATCCTACACTATAAATTATTACATTTAACTCGGAAGTAAAGACATCAAAAAAAAAATGGAAAAAACTCAATAAAGATGCTCTCTTTAGTAAAATCCCTGGAACTGACCACATTTTTTTTTCTGCTTGCCCGAATAATGACATTGGTCTAAAGCGTAAGAAAACAAAAGATAAAAAGCTGTGTCTATAATTAATGAAAAGAAAGTTATTTATTTATCATAGCAGCCTAGAAAGCATAATACCAGGCAAGAAATCCATGGTTTGAAAATTTCAACATTTTCAAAGTATGTCATGCAATATAAGTATTAATCAAAAGATTGTTTTGCAGAAATTCACAAACACATTTTTCCAGGAAATTTACCACCATCACTGTGGATAAGAACTTCGTGAGCCCGCACCCACTCACCTCCTCAAACCACACACAACAGCAGCCAGGAAGCACTTGATGAGTAACTCTATTACAAAAAATGTTGAAGTGAAAAAGTTTTGTAAAATTATTCATATATTTAGAAATGTTTTTTATTCCTATTATGTGCCAGGCATATCTCTGGTTAGATGCTAAGAATGTAAGAGCAAAGTCATTATAGGCCTTGGTTTCTGGAACACAGATGATAAAATTAGCGATTGAAAAAAATAAAATAAAAAAAAATCACCAGAACTGAAAGTTTCTATATAAAGTTAATGGAAAAGTCACTTAATCCAGCAATTAGAGGGTTAAGGATGACTTCTCCAAGGAAGGAACATGTAGCAGAGAACTGAAAGGAGAACAGACCACAGAAGTCAGCAATGAGAAGGGTAGGGTAGGAATGTCTTAGATGAGAACACATGAACCATGGCCTGTTGAAATAAGGGATATTATACAGCTGAAAAGGTATATCTACACAGCATTCGGAGAGTGAGTTAAGGCCAGTGAATATCACCAGATCATAGGTATCAGAGACAGGAAAAATTAGAAGCCAGAGAACAATAGAACAGGGAGACATTCTATCTTAATAATGTACAGAAAAAGGAAGAGTTGTGCTCTCCAGCTCTTCTGTGTATGCATATACGTGTGACACTATACATGGGAACCCGGGTCACTTTACCACCAATCTACACCCCTAGACCTTTATTTATTTATATTTATTTTTGAGACGGGGTTTTGCTAAGTTGCCCATGCTGGCTTTCCACTTATGATCTGCCTGCCTTAGCCTCAGGAGCAGCCTGGATTACAATATGTGTCACCTCACCAGGCAGTTCTCCAAAGTGTCACATATGATTCCAAATTGGCCTAGGCAAAGCCTCTTATAGAATTAGGCCAATTTTCCCTCTGAGGTTCAGGCATACGCATTGGGTGGACAAGATAACTTCAGAAAGTGACATAAGTTTGAAAATATAACACTTTACCATAAGATGAAATCTTAGGTAGTTATAATAACAATATCACCCAAATGTGAAATTGAGTTGCCAAACAATGATAGTGAAAAAGTTCAAGGTGAATTTTATAATATTTCATCCTTCGGCCCTTTCTTTAAATACAGCAAGTGTGTTCTCTGTATTTAGAGGTGCATACAGGTTGGGTACTCAACTTTGTTTTTTCTTATGCTTATGCTGGCCAGAAAATTAAGGTAGGCCCTTCTTTAGACTGAATTAACACTTAAGAACTCCCATATTTCTGTCAAATATGGGATCAATTTTAAATCGCAGCACATGTTCTGAGAGTGAAATGCTCTGGCTAAAATAATTTTCTGGTTCCCTAATTAATTAGAAAATAGTATTTTTTCCAAACTCATAGTATTTGACTTCCAAAATAGGTGAAGTTCATTATTTCTTGATGAATTACCACATTGCTATGCCTTACTGTCTTTTTCTAAGGTTATTAAGAACCTCTGGGGCATTTCCTATCATCTAACTAACATCTTTGTTAGTAGGAATGCAGTGCTTAGTCTAGTGCTTGGATTTGAGGACATAAGGTCCCTAACCCTAAGGAATTCAGGGTGTACAGACACCTGCATATGCAGTGATCAACAGCAGTTGTGAGCCACATAATAATGTTTCAGACAAGGACTGACGACACATACTTAGGTACACACCATATACACTGCATGCATAGTACCCTATACAATCTAGGTATACGTAAATCCACACTGTGGGGTCTGCACAGAGACAAAATTGCCTAACAATGCATTTCTCAGAATGTATTCTTCCCACACATCTCGTATATCATAAATCATTTAATAAACATCATGAAAAGAAAATGATCCAGGTACTGAGGTTTTAGAGAGGAGGGATCCAAACATCCAAGTCATCCAGGACAGAGGAAAGGGGTGGTGTGGATCTGAAGTGCCACAAAATATGGCACTGGCATGAAATTACATGGTATGAAATGGAATGATATTTCTGTGTTTTGCCAACAAAATCAACCCTGAAGGTTGTTAGGGTGAAAAGTCATTAATGTTAGCATGAATTCATCTGATTAACTTCATTCCTTTATTCTTCTTTACCTGAGGAATTTCTGCTAAATGCACATTTTTTAAAAAATTAGGTTCTAACTGGTCCATGGGTTGATTAGAGGACAAATGCCAACAGAGATTGTTGAAAAAAATAACAACAACAACAAAACAAAACCCTAAATTCTGATTCAAACACTTAAATAGAGAGCTAATTTTTACTATATTTCCTGGATTTATCTTTATTCTTAGAATCTTAAGTTTCGGATTTCTTTTAATGAAGCAAGCAAGCAAGATGCAATAAAAGCTATAAAAGCAAAGGTAAGGCTAATATCACAATACAAGCCATAATATCTGCTCTATTTAAAATAACTACGGCAACTGACAGAAAGTAAAACAGCTGCAGAACTGACAGGGGCAGCTAAGAAATATACCATCCCACTAATATGACAATCCCTTCTGGTAAACTGAGTGGGAAGCATACCTCCAAAAAAGCCTGCATCCTATCCTGGTGATGAAATCTAAAAAGGTGGGAAGTAATATGGCAAATAAAATAACACAAAAATAGAACAGGAAATGAAAATTGCATGCACAGCAAATGCACTCCTCCTACTTCATAGTTTTTGCTTTCTTTTGTGAAAAATCTCTCTTTCTCTTTGCCTCTAAATACAATATAAATCAGAGGACAAAAACTAGTTACTGCTTAGAAAAGATTAAAATGTTCTCTGGAATACTGTCAGGGAGTAACATTGCACACTGGTGATGACAATGAAAGAACACCCAAGACATAAAGTCATAGTTTATCAACCTACATAATCAGTTAATGTCATTGTTAATGACAACTAAGGTAGAGGCATGACACAGTCTGTATTTTTCAATTAAAATAGTCTAAAATTTTAACCCTATTGTAAGGGTTTAAAATAAATTGGAGACTTACAAAATTATTGGATATTTCATTATTAAAAATTAACCAGTTTAAGAAGAGCTTTCATATATCAGTTCCTACAAAGTACTTATGTTAATTCATTTATTTCTGACAACAATAGAGAATATAGTTTCTCAATCATCAATATGTAGAAACTGAGGCTCAGAAACACAGCAGTTTGTTCCAGATCAGAAAGATTTAATGGCAGAATCACCTCTATCCAAAAAGTTGATGTTCTGCCCTTGCCCCATAATTTCTCAGTATGCAATGCAACATACAGCATTTTTTAAATCTATATTAAGGATAGGAAAGTAAGTGGAAATAATAAGTTTGAATTAAAAATTATATTCAAGTACATATAAAATCAAATAAAGGCTGATAAGCATAAGGCCTAAAATGAAACAATTCCTTTGACCTAAAATGATAAAATAGTTACCTTGCAATATTTAAAGTAAGAACCTTGCAAGCGAAAAATGTAGTTCACTTGGGACAAAATTTTCAGAATTTCATGTAAAATATTCATTTGCATAGGAATAAATAATATACAAATGATAAAATATTCCTTTCCAACTCATAATGGTGTGAAGAGGCTTGACAGAACTTTATTAAACTAACTTGTTTTTCAACTTGCTTATACTTAAAAAAGACTCTGATCTTAGAACGTATAATATGACTTATTTGACATGAGTTGAATATAGCCTTTCGATAATGGGGTTTATCTTACTCTCAAAGATCATTAGAGTAAGGAATAATGAATAATATTTCAGAGATCAAGTTTATGAAGTGGATATCTACATTTACTTCAGGGTCCCTTTGAATAACCTGAATTTGTGTATATATGTATGTGTAAGCAAATGCATACACATTAGTATATGTGCTTTTCTTTTTTATTCTGTACTTTAAGACTGATGCTCTTAAAAAGTGGCATTGTGGGCATACCTGTCATCTTGGGAATATCTCAATGTACTTCAAAATTCCTCATATATTTAAGAACCGAGTTTTTTGAAGGTCAATCTATTTGTCCAGTTATTTGAAGAGAAAAAATAAAATTGCCCTTGTGAAGAGGGTATGAGAACAAAGAAAACAAACATTTAAAAAACACACATGCTTTCAATGCTTATTGTTTCTCTCATTAATGAAAATATCAAATTTGGAACAGCAGTTCAACTGAGTAACTGCAAACATAATTTGGTTCCTGTGGGTTGACTTCATTCCAAACCACAATGATTACATTTTGCAGCTGAAAATTAAGCATTGTGGTGTTTCAGATGAAGATAGAAGAGTAATACACAATTTAAGCCCCCAACTCACAACCTTTGCTATGTTTGATTGACTATATTACACAACAATGTTTTTAACAGTATCTTTGATGAAATTTGGTCCTAGCTGATTTGATGATGTAACAGATTTTAATGCCTGTATTTAGCTCAGGACTATTTTTTTGAACAAGAGATAAATATAAATGATACACTTCTTAAATACATGTTTACAACTATCAAGGATTAGCATAGTTAGAACACTGAATTCAAATTTAGTTTAGATTTGACAAACATCTAATTATCTATTCATCAAAGATATATTGAGCCTCTATTATATGTAAAAACTGTACTAAACACTGAAGAACCAAAAGGAAATATCCCCGCCTTGAAGGAGCTCAGAATTCTGGGTATGTGCAAACATTTCTAGTACCGGGATAACTATAATGTAGATGGGAAAGCATAGGATCCTACTAAAGAGGTGACCAGACAGAACTGGGGTCAAAGAGGACTTTCCAAGAAATGATGGAGCCTGAATTTTCTGAGTGTAAAAGTAGTTTGCTATGTGATCAGGTGACTGAGTAAGAGCTGTGAGGAAGAAGGGTCATAGGAAAAAGGGCATTCCAGATAAAGTAAATAGCATTGGAAAAAATTAGAAGACTAAAGTTCTATAGGGCATTAAGGAAACTATGTTAATTGTGTACAGAGAAATAGCAAGCACTAAAACAGAAGGGTTAAAGTTAAATAAGGATCCAGTACTTGAATTGTTTGCTAAATGAGGCTTGATAGAAAGAACCCAAAGGTATGAGAAATGGTCATTCCTTGCCTTCAGGGAGCCCAGGTTGGCACTTGGTGATTTGGGACAACAGTGTCTTCTTCATATGCCAGCCTTCACAAGGCACCTGCCATGAATCCTAAGCACAGCAACCTTTGCCCCAGTGGACACAAAGCTCCAGCACTTTGTGGGCTTTGAACTTCTCCGACTTTTCCTCTTTAGTTTTCCCCATCTGCCACCTCACAAAAATATAACATTCAAACGAAGGTCTAGATCAGTCAGTTTACATAACCAAAATCATGATGCCTAATAAATCAGAATTTTAACAATGGAGCTAAAGCTTCAGAATCTGACACATATTGCACTTTGCCCATTTACACCCAAATTTCTTTTTTCACTCTCAAATGATTCATTATTTTATTTTCTCAGTGCTAGATAAATAGCCAATTGAAAGAAATAGTACGAAATTTTGACTCATGTTCTTTAAAGAGAATGTGGTATTTCCAGACTCTGTACAAATACCTAATTTTCCTAGGCATTGCTTTCATATTATATTTACCAAAAATTATAAAAATCTGATCACAAACTATCCAACATTATGTGTTGTCACTGTAGTCAATGTCTGCCATCAAAGATACAGCTCTTCTGTCATGTACAATATGAAGTATTCTCTGATTCATCACATGGAAGTTGTAGCTTTTTCCTCTGGACCCTAAAACCAATGTTCCTACTGCTAGTGTTGGGCTTTATATGCATGTGTCATGGTTTCTATATTTACCACTCTGCTAATACTTTGACTCTTAGAAGTGAGGGAGTGTATTTCAGTTGTTTCGGGCAGGTGAACAACTGATGAAGAGAAAATATTTGCTGCTTAAATAATGAGTGAGGGGTCAATAGCCACAATAAGTAAAAACATACAAAAGCAGTCAAAAGAATTGAAACAGAACATAAAAGTGAACAAATCATTGGAACTTGTGAATCATAAGAAAGAGAAATGACACAAAAGTATATGAGAAAATTTTCTTCACTTCACTGATATTGAAAAATAGGCAAATCGCAATAGTAAGAATATATCTCATCCATCAAACTGGCAAAAATTAAAGCATACATCAGCCAAGGATGTCAGGAAATGGGATTCTTTCTCTATTGCTAGTAATATAAGTTGTCATGCTTTTGGAGTACATAGTAGGAAATATCAATATTTAAAACAGATATACAATTTTACCTAAAAATTCTCCTTTTGGATATCTACAGCAATGTTTATGAGTTAAAGTATATTAATGAAAACATTGACTCCAGCATTTATTAAATTAAAAGAACAGACTATATATTCATTAATAAAGAAATAAATCATAAAACACTACCATTACATAGATACCAAAATAAAGAAGATAATGATATTTAAATGACATGTAAATATTTTTAAATGTACCAAATCATATGAAAATGTGTCCATAATGATCTGTGGACTTTAAAGAACATGCATAAAATAAGCTCATTGCGAATACATATGCAGATAGAAAACACTCTTGAAGATGCATATTCACTTGTTTAAAATGTTTATAGTCGGGAAGTTGGAACAGCAAGTAGGAGGTAAAGCAGAGATGGCAGTGGCAAGTAGACTTCAATGTTTAATTTCACATACATTATGTTTTTGGCTCAGGCATAGGGTAATATATTCAGCATTAAAAATATAGAACACCAAAAGTAAAGTGTATCTTCAATATAATGTAAAATATTTAGCTCAAGTATACTGCCAACTATAAACACTAAATTCTAAATAAATGATGCTATTGACATCCTCGACTGCTAAAGGATTTTATTGTTGCAACGCATAAGATGATGAAATTGAAGGAGCAAGTTCCTGAAAATATTACATAGGAACTTCAATGAGAAACTGGGGGACCTAGGTTCAAATCCCAGTTTTGATAACTTGAGTTGGGGAGCTTTATTCCTCTGAGCCTTACCTTCTTGCATATAAAATGCTTATAACTGTAATTATCTTCTATGATTTTAAAAATTTCTGACTTTTAGCTTAATAATTTCTAGATTTTTTTTAAATCTACTGCTAAGAAAAGAAACCTGGTCTTATTCAGAGATGAAAACCAACTTGTGCAGCAATCTGTCTTTTACCATGCAATCTTGACTTTAACCTCTAACTTCAATAACATCCTAATTTTATTATTTTACTCATAAAATTATAGAATCACACAGGTAGAAAAAAATCTTCAGAAGTCATTTAGATCAGGTTTCACATCTGAAAGTAAAATGATAAACATCATAAAGTATCTATTGGGTTTTAATCATTCCACCTGGAAGAAATTGTAGCATTTGTCTCAATGCCTGAACCTTCAAATATTTAATATTAAAGGAAATGAACATTTAGAGGGGAAAAACTTTCCTTTTCTTTGGAATTAAACTTTGGTTTTTGTCCTCTCATATCAGAAATAGTGGAAAAGATGACATTTAAAAGGAAAGAGAAGATTTACAAGCAGGAAACAAAACTATAATGGAGCAAAACTGAATGATGTTATCTTTGTAAAACATTAGAAGTAGGTTATAGTTCTAGCTGTGATAGCAAATTTAGGACAGCATTTACCACTATTATAATTCCTAGATCAATTGCTTATGTGTTAATGGTAAAAACATGCCAGCACAGTTTGATGTAATTCCAAGGGACATTGTACAAAAATTTTGTTTTTCAATAAACAAATTTAACACAGGTAAATAGTTACTGTGTACTGTGTTCTTAGTATTGACAATAATTCTGAGATGAATTTAGAGCATTTAATGATGGACATACTTGTAGCTTGAAGATTTGTATCTACAACCTTACTGCTAGAGGGGTGGCACTTAGTGTTCCACTTGAGAACACCATGGAAAACCAGGCAGATACTTCCCAAGAGGCAGATATAATATAATTGATTTTACAGGAAAATCTACTGAGCATAAAAACATTTTAATTAATAATCAAGTGATATCTTTCTATCTGAGAAGTAGCACTCCATTATAATGACAAATAAATAAATCAGGTCAATATAACCCATATTTAATACTTTCCAAAATTCAGTTGCCAAAATTTGACAGTCTGTTCTTTTTCAACTTGCTCCTCCCTAGAATCAGTAAGAAAACCATGTTCCATATATACACATCTTATACACATTTTATATTGTCTTGTTAAAATCTTGTAAGGTTGCTCAAAAATAAAAAAAATTTAAAAAAAAATACTACCTACCAAAAAAATTTAAGTACATATCATTTAAGTTACATAGTTATGTACATTTTAGAAAAGTTTATGTAGTTACATATGGATATATAATTTAAATTATATATATTTCACATATACAAACATATCTGTAATCACAATATTATAATCAGATAAAAAAAAAAGAAAACCATGTTCCAAATTAATTTCAGCTGCAAAGAAAGGCGTGACTAAATATGTGTCTATATAAATGGTCAAGTTTAAAGAACTCCAAAATTAAAGTTTCAAAGTTGGGGATGGTCTAACATTTCAGGTAACTCTGCTTTGGTTTACTTTGATTTTAATTTATTAAATATTAACTGCATTGTTGTGCATGCTATTCAGATCCTGATACAGCTTCAAAAGCAGAAAGCCTACACATAGAGATAATTTTTATTTTAATCACTCAGGTTCTAAACCCAAGTGATTGTCAATGATGACTAAGGGAAGAACTGTCCTTCTCTTTCCATGTTCTACAGAGAGTATGCTTCTTTTTCTCAAACATGTTTAGGCAAACAAGTACCCTGAAGGCAGGTGCTCTTCATAGAACACCATATATATACTTCATTACTTTTAAATTTTATATAAACACATATATATATATATATATAGTTAACACATACATATTAGAAATTAATATTTCTAAAAATGATACCCAATACAAATAAAAAGTATTAAGAATTTAGGAACTTATAAACAATAACATGAATGAACTAAGTATACCTGATGTCTTAGTTGAGGATGACAACTGAAGCAAAAATGTTAAATTTAAATAATTAAAATTTTATTAGCTATTGATCCTGAACATTATAGGGAAATGTTGTGTGAAACATACGTTAAAGTTGAGAATATTCTAGTTATTCTTGAATTTTCATTTCTGCTTGAAAATCAAGGAATTGCCATGACTTCATTGTAAAAGTAAATATTTTGGACTAGGTCATGAAAAATCAATAATGTTGGAAATTTGAGAATCTCTGGTGTACTTTCTCATGGATTCTACCTAATCAAATCATCTTATTATGCAACTTGTAAAATATAATAATTCAAAATTATAATTAAACTAAACTGAAGTAAATAAGCAATAAGATTATAAAAAAACTTCTTTAAAATAACTCATGGGGGGCTGGAGCATTGGCTCAGTGGTTACAGCACTTGTCTGGCATGTGCAAGGACACAGTTTGAAACCCCAACACTACGTACGCCACAGAGTGTTAAGAGAAACAAAAGCCATGTGAAAAACTAAATACAATTGATTTTCTCTCTTCCTCTTTTAAAAAATAAATAAATAAAATAAAAATAAACTAATTCAAGTTTTCCAAATAGTCTTTAATTTATCAATGATTATTCTTAGTGTATTACATGTACCATTTCATTAATTTGCACTATGCTTATATAAGGACTTGTAAAGAGGTAAACTATATTAATATAACAAATGTATTAATTTGTTATATGTATTAATTAATTATGTATTTCATTTTTATTTTAGATATTATTAAAATGGTGAACAGTGACTTTAGATAGAGTAGCCAAACATTCAGTGCGAAAACCAGCCTTTGAGTCTAAAATTTGGCTTTCATGTTCATGTTTTAAAAACAATTAAAGCAATTGTTTTTTTTTTGAGAAATTTATTATTGAACAACCGTGCAAGTTTTTAACAAAATAATATAAAATGTGTATAGATTCTGGATATTAGATTTACCCCCAGGAGTGCCTCCCCAATTACCCACCCTTATCCCTACCTTCCCCTTCCCACAGTTTCTCTAAAAAAGTATTAGGTTGTATAACATTACACCTCATCTGGATTTAACACATGATAATAGACCACCTTTCTTAATGGCCAGGGTCTAGCTCTAGCCTCTAGAGATGAGTGGAGACATATGACCCTTGGTTCTCTGGGTTGAGCTGATTTTACTCAGCATAATTTCTTCCATAGCCATCCATTTACCTTCAAAGGCTGCAATATCTTTCTTTCTAATTGCTGTGTAAAATTCCATGGTATATATGTACCACAGTTTTTGGATCCATTCATCCAGTGAGGGACATCTGGGTTGTTTCCATAGCCTAGCAATAGTAAATTGAGCTTCTATGAACGTAGACATTGCCTGTGTCGCTATAATGTGCTGATTCTAAATCCCCTGGAAAAATACCCAGGAGTGGAATAGCAGGGTCGTATGGTGGGCTCATCCCTAGTTTTTTGAGGATTCTCCACACTGCTTTCCAGAGGGGCTGTACCAGTCTGCAGCTCCACCAACAGTGTGTTAGCATGCCTGTCTCTCCACAGCCCCTCCAGCATCTACTGTTGTTTATTTTCTTCATTTTTGCCATTTTGACTGGCATGAGGTGATATCTTAATGTAGTTTTCATTTGCATTTCTCTGATTACTAGTGATCTGGAGCACTTTCTCATGAGCAATTTCCAGTTCTGAGGATTTGTATTTCAGAATAGGATCCTTTCAAAACTTTAAATGCTTTTTTAGATGGAGATTTTCTTACCAATTCTCAAATCTAAAGTTTGGTATTTAAGTGAAATGTGACTCTCTACAACATTTGTTCATTCATCATTTATTCATTTTACTCTGCATCAATTAGTTGACATTTATGGAGTGCTGTTATAGACCCTTATAACTGAGAATTCTCACTCTGGATGAACATATCATTCTAACTAAAGTTTAACTAAGCCATGATGTGGGCCTTGTAAACATCACCAAATCAAACCAAACACCACAAAACCAAAGGAAAAAAAAAAGGAACAAAATAGCCAACATGTTTTCATCTCCCAGAGAGAATTCTGGACTAAAAAACATATGTAATAGAGTTTGAGTCTGAAAATTACAAGTGGAGATGATGATTTTTATCTTGTTTGATAGCAAAGACTCCCCAACAGAGATCCCAATTTGTCTAATTAACTTGTCCAACGTTTTTACTTTCAAAAATTTCAAACCAACAGAATAGATGAAAAAAAATGACTCAGCAAACATCCCTTATCCATATGTTTCAAACATACACACATAAACAAACACATTCACACACACACATTTTGCTACATCTGCTCCATGTCTTTGTCTAAGTACATGCATGCATTTTGTTGTGTATGCAAAAGCTACACATTTCTGTGTGAGAATATTTTGGAAGTTATAAACAGCATGATACTTCCTTCACTTTGGCATGGGTCTCTTTTGTAAACATGACTTGCATCTGTATGTTTGTAATTCCACTACACAAAAATATACTAATACTACTGTAAAAGAACATTGCTATAATATTACCTAATGCAAAGTCCATATTCAATTTTATCAGTCATCTTCTTAAATTCTCTCCTCTTTTGTTTTTTGACCCAGGACCCAAGAATAGGTCATACATTGTATGTTATTTTCATTCCTTTAAATACCTTTAATCTACAATGTTTCCCCCCTTTTGGATATTTTTAACTTTCATGACATTGACATTTTTAAGAGTTGAGGCCAGAAACTTAGGTAAAATGAAACAATTTGGATTTATCCTATTGATTCCTCATTATTAGATTCTAGTTGAATATTTTGCTAAAAAATCTCAGAAAGGTGCTGTTAAGTTTTCAGATTCTCTTGGGTATGTGTATTGTAACTATTCTAATCAATCTTTGCATTTCTTTCTCTTGATGATTTATATAATTATGTTCTACTTTCATTTTGTATATTCTTTAAAAAAGCATTTAAGCATTTATATTTTAACAGATTTATTAATCAGTAGACTAATTTTATGTTTAATACTCTCCAAGAAAATATCAACTAAGAAGAAAATCTAAAGATATTCAGCATTATTACTATCTTGTGTATCATATGACAATAACTCTGATGGATCTATGGTTTAACATGGCATTGCCATTTTTGTCACTCAATAAGAAGATCTACATAGTGGTTTTCAAGGCTTTTTCATATACATGATGTCATTTGTTAAGACACCACTGAGAGTTACAACTAATACTAGGAGTTTTTAAAGGAATTCATGAAGCAAGCCTCTATTTTTAAAATGAGATTTTGTCCAAAATCACATTAATAATAAGTAGTAGCATTAAACTTAACCAGTCTTAGGACTGAAAATGTAGAGAGTGGTCTAGTTTTTGTTCTTCACTGTACCACAGTATCCTTCAATAACATGAATCCTTCACAGATAACTTCACAAAACATCTCACTAAAGAGTAAGCTACATTTAAAATCTTTTTCCAGGAAATCTCAAGTACAGCTTGCTTCTATATGTTTCTTCCAATTATCCCAGCAATTTGTCCCTTTTTCTCTAAATATATTCACTTCATCTAAAGGACCCCAAATGATTGAAAGCATCTCCACCTCATTAGTTTTTAATTGGCTAACACTGACACTTTTGAAAATGAGCACCCTAACCTACAGCCATATCCCAAAAGTCAACATGTTAAGTATGTGTAGGGGTGGTTGACATTCATATAACCACAGTGAACAGTTTTGAGTTAAATGTACAGTATTGCTGGAGTTGGGAATTCCTAAGGAAAATAAACTCTGAAATCACTGCTGAGGCAATTGACTTAGAATAAAAAATAGAGGGGAAGTAGAAAATACAAGACTAGAAATTAGAAAGCCTGATTGCATACCTCTGGTAATCACTTAACTTCTCTGAGCTAGTTTCATAATATCTAGGTAAAATAATACCATTGATCTTAATTTTCTTTAAACCTCCTCTAAAGTATAAAACCAAAGATTTCATTGGCTAAGCCTTAGGAATAATGTAAATAACTTCAAATGAAGTTGGATTCAGATTTTGGAAGAATATTCTACTTAAAATTTGTTAGTGATCCACAATAGGGAACTGATATTTTATAAGAACGCATTTCGATTTTCAAAAATATAGAACAAAATTTCACATAATTTTATTTAGATTTTTTTTAAAGAGAGGGAGGAGGGATGGAGAGAGAGAGAAACAATTTTTTTATTTGTTTGTCATCTGGCCTTTGTTTTTCTGACACTTCATTGTGTATGTGGTCCTGGGGTTCAAACCCAAGTCCTCTTGCATGCTAGGCAAGAGCTCCAACCACTGAGCCTCTGCTCCAGCCCTTAATTAGATTTTTATATTTTCTAATCTGACATTCTAAGTGTAAAGTGTAATTTACTGAAAACCTCTTTCCCATGTTAACTATAGTCTTTTCATTTTCTGTGGGTTTTGAGCCTTTATTATTGTCAATTGCATTTTGAATTAGCCCATTTGCACTTAAAATCTGAAGCATCAATGCACCACCATATTAATAAAGTTTACACCAACAATGATAACAATAATAATCAAAATCTGTAATCATTTGTGTTTATGCTCAGCATATTGAATTCCCCAAATTGCCTGTTGCTTATCATTTTCCTCAATCACAGATGAAATTTAATTTTGCATATATTTGAAAAAGCTTCTAAGGAGCAAAAGAGCTTCAATTCACTTAGTCACTAGGAAGGAATATGTGCCTGTTGTAGTTTGGATGAGCATTCTTCTAAGGTCCAGGTGTTAAAGCCTTGGTCCCCAGGTAGAATATTGGGAGGTGCTGTAGAGTCTTTAGAGGTGTGACCCACTGGAGGACTATAGGTCACTGGGAGCAACTCTTGAAGGGGACTGTGAGACCTCAGGCTTTCAGGTTCTCTCTGCTTCCTGGCTGATGCCCTGCCCAGCATGGGCATCAGTCATGGTGTGCTGCCCTTACCTGAGGCCCATTCTTGGACTTGAACCTGCAGAACCATGAGTCAAAATAAATTTCTATTTATTTCATAAGTCAACTGTGTCCAGTGTTTTGTCTTAGTGAAGCAAAAGTAACTAATGGATTGTCTAATAGCATATTCACAACAGAGGAAGAGATGTAGCATAACATAGTTCAAAGTATGCAAGTTTGGGTTATACAGTTCAAGGTTTGAACCTGTGTCCAGTCATTTGCTTATCTGCAAAGCAGGAACAATAAAACAGGATTATTGAGAAGACTGGAGATAGTGGTGTGAACTTTCCAGAGCACTATATGTATTTATCAAGTGATTATTTTTAACCCAAATAATATTTCAGCATTAAAATCATATCTGCTTAGAAAACACTAGACTTTCTGTACAATTCACATAGCAAATATTCAATATTAACAATTAAAAAGATTTTAGAAAATAAATTCTGATCCTCTAAAATGAGTGTTCTCAATCTCTCCTTCCTAACCATCTAATATATGATGATCTCCCTGAACATGAATTTCCTAAATAGACCCCTTTCTTTCTTTCTCTCTTTCTCCCTCTCTCTTCCATTTGTTCATTTGTTTCTTCCTTCCTTCCTTTTCTTCTCTCCACTTCCACCACTTTTTCTTGGACTATTTCAAACTCTTGTAATAGATGCCCTACATTCACACCATAGCTCCATCTGATTCACATTTAAAAAAAAAAGTATTAACTGTCCTCACTTCCTTCACACAACAATAGCATCCCAACCTGTAAGCACAAAGACCTGAACCCTTAACAGAGCCCACAAGTCTGGATTAGTTGGTGCTATTCCTCCTGTTGAGCTCAACGCCAGTTGCTTTCTCATTCACTCTGGGAGGCATGCACAGTGTTCCTTCTACTTAGAACAACATTCTAAACTTTTGACTCCATTTGTGCTGTTAATAGTACTTGTTCATTTCTCAGATCAAACACATCTTAAGGGAAGTCCTCAGTGCCCCTCCAATCCTAGAAGAGGTCAGGCATTCTTCACAGCTACTGATTTCTCCCTTCACCATGTCAGCCTTGGTAATTCATACCTGTTTTACTATGTGTCTATTAAGCTAATAAATTTATAATTTTTTAAATCATAACATGTAAATTAAATAAATACAAGTATCATGCCAACTTTTCTGAATTTTATATTTTTGGATAGCACACTATCTACACAAAGTCAATACTTAATGAAAAATTATTGAAACAATTTTAAAAAAAGAAATCCAGAATATTCTGTTATAGTATTTTCCCCTTAGGTTTTTTTCCTTAAAAACTACTGTTCTTTTAAAAATGCTTATTCTGCCCTTTTTTCAAAGATGGTTTTTATACAGTATCTACGGTTCAAACATTATGCTCACTTATATTGCATCACCAACAACTGTGTTTGATTAAATAACCACATCATAGTTGTTCCTATAATTCGATCAGCAAACAGTCCTAACTGGCATAAAATAACCACTGTTAGAGTGAGTGGGTTTAATTCCAAATTTTGCTATAGAACATAATTTTTGTATGAACTTTTAAAATGCTAAAAAAAAGTAATGTAAAAGGATCAAATATTTAGGCTACTTCAAAGGACCAAGACCGATATCTGATTATTTATCTGTGGATTTTTTGGCTAGCCATTGACAATTTACAACTTACAAGGTGGTTATCTTTAAAAGGTTAGTTATTAGTAAGTAAGGAATTTAGAACTCAAAATGCAGTTTCCAAAGACAAATGAGCGAAACAATATACATATTAACATTCAGGTATGCATGGCACTATTTAATTGTACAGCAAACTTTTGTTGTTAGAAATCAATTATAAAAGTGCATCTAGGACTGAGGATGTAGCTCAGTTGTATAGCACTTACCTAGTGTCTGTGAGGCCCTAAGCTCAAGCCCCAGCACCACACACACACTCATGCACACACACAAAGCCAATTTATAAAGAAAAAAGATAATTTTAAATGGTAGATGACTGGGGGAAATTGCTACCCAAACTAGTGTCCTTATTCACTTTTAAGGAAGATATATATTGCTTATTTTTTGTTTCTATTTGCTGTTTTTATAGGAGGAGTAATTGCAAAAATTTTAACTAGAACTTTCTGGCTGCTTCTAAGGAGTAGAAACTTGACTGCTTAGGAAGTAGAACATCTGATCAGGATGCTACCATAGAGGGCTCTGGAAGCTAAGGGTAGGAACAGTGGAAAAATTCACTGCAAGGGAGGATCAGACATTGATTTAAATGCTAAGAATTCTGGAATTATTTGAAAGATATTATTAGGAAATGTTAATAATTAGAATGGAAATTGGAGTAAAGAATTGAATCCAAGCTAAAACTGTACTGTTAATTTTTTTTTCTTTCTTTCTTTTTTTTTTCTTTTTTTTTGGTACTGGGGATTGAATCTAGGGCCAACTCACCACCTCACCACCTCAGTTTTTCAGACAAGTTCTCACTAAGTTATTCAGGGGCTTGCTAATGAAAAAAATTTTAAATAAGTTTTTATGACAGATCTAAAATAGAATAATCCTCCTAGAAAGAGCAATTGAAGAGCCAATTATTTCATAGTAAGGCAGGAATGCTTGAATTAATGTAGTTTAATTAAAAAGACAGACTTCTTATTATTTCAGGACAATGACAAATGAAACCTTAATTAGATCCTTAGCTTCCAGAAAGAGAATATGTCACTGGGTTTTTGCACACTATATACCACATTTACTCACATAATTCCTTTTATTGCTTATTTCCTTTCCTTCAATTTTATGACAAATATATGCCTTACTTTTTATTTTGATTTGTTGTTTACATGAGAGGGTCCTTATTTATTTTTTTCTCTACATATGTTTCCAAATTCATTCTGATGAGGCTAGGACCATCCTTGAATCTTAGGAGAAGTTCCAGTTAGAAAATCCAGATTTCCTGGATTTTTAGTGGCAGCCCTCTATTCATACATTCCCTACACATTTTACTCTCTGTTGGCCACAAAAGAATGTCCCAAATTGATTATTTGTTAAGGGGCCTGTTTCATCTCTCAATCCTAATACCTACTTGAACAGATGAAGTCCTCTGAGTCTTCTACTGCTGACACTTCATGATAGACCCACATCAAATTAATTTTTTACTGAAGTAATACTTATTTTCATCATTATTATTATTTCTAATTTTATTAATGGAACACTTTTAGTGACATTTTTATCTTAAAGAGATATTGTCAGGCAAAGTGCTTTAATGGAATAGTGAAGAAGAATCAGAAAATTGCCAACTTATTAGAAAATTGTGATCAAATTGTTGGGGTGGCTGTAGTACCCATATTTCCTGAGACCTTTAACATGAATTATTTTAAGAGTCTCAATCAAATAATAATCACCAAAAATATGAATTACAGAAATGCACTCCTGAAATTGAGGGATATAAGAAAAGGAGGCAGGCAGTAAACAGCCTAAGGTCAAAAACAAAAGCAAAATAAACAGAAAACACTGAAAGCCACCCATTCCCATAATTGCTGTCTTCTACTAAATCCTAATTTTGTCTTTTGTTTGAATTATCCAAGGAGAGTTTTACTATTCAAATTAATACAAAAATAATACCAATACATCATTGCCTCTTTTCCATAAAGTGGTAAAGAATACCTCTGACATTGTAAGAAACACACAAAGCCTCTGGACCTTTGTTATGTAAAGGGCAGCAAAATGGATTTTTAGGGACAATACTGTCACCCTACTCCAAATGTCTGAGAGGAACAGATATCAATAATATGAGAAAACGATGTATAGTAGTAATATAGCTGTCATAATGTGTCAGTGGTCTTGGCAACTTTTGGCTGAGTGGCCTGATCAAGAAACATGTTTCTCATCAAGATAGGAAAGAAGACCAATGGAACAGAATAGAAGATTCTGAAACAAATCCTCAATATTTAAATATCTGATTTCTGACAAAGGGGGGCAAAATATTACAAGGAGGAGAGACAGCATCTTCAACAAATGGTGCTGGACAAACTGGACAGCCACTTGCAGAAAGTTGAAATTAGACCCATATCTTTCTCCTTGTAAACTGCTTGAACTCATAAGTAGATTTAACAAAGTGGCAGGATACAAGATCAACACGCATAAATCAATAGCTTTCCTATATACCAATAATAACAGGACTGAAGAAGAAGTCAGGAAATCAGTTCCTTTCAAAATACCTTCGAAAAAAATAAAATACTTGGGAATTAACCTTACAAGGGAAATCAAAGATCTCTTCAATGAAAACTATCAAATTGAAGAACGAAATCCAGGTTGACCTAAGAAGATGGAAAGATGTCCCATGCTCTTGTTTAGGCAGAATTAATATAATAAAAATGACCATTCTACCAAAAGCTTTATATAGATTTAATGCTATCCCGATAAAGATAACTATGTCGTTCTTTACAGACATAGAAAAAGCAATTCTAAAATTCATTTGGAACAAGAAGAAACCAAGAATTGCCAAAGCACTACTAAGCAAGAAAGATGAAACAGGCAGTTTTGCCATTCCAGATCTAAAACTATACTATAGGGCCATAGTAAAAAAGACAGTATGGTACTGGTATCAAGATAGGGAAGACAACCAATGGAATAGAATAGAAGACCCCAAAACATATCCTCAAATCTTTAAACATCTGATTTTTGACAAAGGGGGACAAAATATTACATGGAGAAGTGACAGCCTCTTCAACAAATGGTGCTGGACAAACTGGTCAACCACTTGCAGAAAGTTGAAATTAGACCCATATCTTTCTCCTTGCACAATAATCAAATCATAATGGATCTAAGATCTTGGTATTAAACCAGCTACGTTGCAACTGATAGAAGACAAAATTGGTCCAACACTTCAACATTTGGGAGTAGGCAAAGACATTCTCAACATGTCTCCTAAAGTGAAGGAAGTAAAGTCAAAAATCAGTGATTGGGATACCATAAAGCTAAAAAGCTTTTGTACTGCCAAGGAAACAATCAAAAGAGTCAAGAGGTTTCCTATGGAAATGGAGAGAATCATGGACTATGATTCCTCTGACAAGAGTCTCATATTCAGAATCTACAAAATCCTCAAAAATCTCAACTACAAAAACACCAACAGCCCAATTGACAAATGGGCCAAAGAGGTAAATAGAAACTTCTCACCAGAGGACATTGATCAAGCCAATGAATACATGAGAAAGTGCTCTAAATCTCTAGTAATCAGAGAAATGCAAATGAAAACCACACTAAGATATCACCTTACACCAGTCAGAATGGCAAAGATGAAGAAAATAAACAATAATAAATGCTGGAGGGGCTGTGGAGAGATAGGCACACTAAGACACTGTTGGTGGAGCTGCAGGCTGGTACAGCCCCTCTGGAAAACAGTGTGGAGAATCCTCAAAAAACTAGGGATGAGTCCACCATATGACCCTGCTATTCAACTCCTAGGTATCTTTCCAGGGGACTTAGAATCAGCACATTATAGTGACACAGCAATATCGATGTTCATAGCAGCACAATTTACTATTGCTAGGCTATGGAAACAATCCAGATGTCCCTCACAGGAAGAATGGATCCAAAAACTGTGGTACATATATACCATGGAATATTACACAGCAATTAGAAAGAATGATATTGCAGCCTTTGAAGGTAAATGGATGGCTATGGAAGAGATCATGATGAGTAAAATCAGCTTAACCCAGAGATCTAAGGGTCGATTGTCTCCACTCATCTGTGGAGGTGGGGACTAGACCCTGGACAGTGAGAAAGTTGGTCTATTAGCATGTGTTAAATCCAGATAAGATGTAATGTTTTACAACCTAATATTTTTTTAGAGATATTGTGGGAAGGGGTAGGGCAGGATAAGGGAGGGTAATTGGGGGGGTACTCCTGGGGGTAATTGCAATATCCAGAATATATACACAGTTTATATTATTTTGTTAAAAACTTGTATGGTTGTTCAAAAATAAAAAAAATTTAAAAAATAGATCAAGATGCTAGGAATTAAACCAGCCACCTTGCAACTGATGGAAGACAAATTAGGTCCAACACTTCAGCATTTGGGAGTAGGCAAAGACATTCTCAACATGTCTCCTAAAGTGAAGGAAGTAAAGTAAAAAATCAGTGAATGGGATGCCATAAAGCTAAAAAGCTTTTGTACTGCCAAGGAAACAATCAAAAGAGTCAAGGTTTCCTACGGAAATGGAGAGAATCATGGGCTGTGATTCCTCGGAAAGGGTCCTCATACCCAGAATCTACAAAATCCTCAAAAATCTCAACTACAAAAACACAAACAACCCAATTAATAAATGGGCCAAAGAGCTAAATAGAAACTTCTCAAGAAAGGACATTGATCAAGCCAATGAATACATGAGGACATTTAATGAATATTTGAAGACAAAACTTCAAAGAACATAAAAGAATGCTTTAAGGAACTATACTGCTCTCTATTCTTGATATTTAACTCAAAGCTAACTTTTATTTGTAATTTATTTTCCTAAAGTCTGTTTGAAACTTTTTAAGTATGACAATGTTGCAGTCCCCAAATTTATTACACATCATCAATTTTAACACACTTTCTTCACCCCTCTCTTAAATCTGATGATCTTGTTAATAAAATTCTATGAACAGAATAGAACAGATAAGTTTGTGTGGCTTCATGAGAAGTTGCATCAAAAAATTAGAGAGATCTGTGCTATAAATGTGAATACTAAATATACTCATTAAACAACCCTGAACTATTAAAAAAGTCACATAATTTGATATTACATGTGAGAATGAACCCTGGAAATACCTTCTAAGAAAAAATTAAAAATAATCTTGACATTTATGGTTAGACTCATTATTGAATATAACTTCAAAAATCTTTAGGGGAATACTGACATAATATGTATACATATAAGTTTTAATAGTTTTCTTTTATTAACAATTTCCACAAATTATTTTTCACAGAAGTACTGGAATTCATTCACCCAAGTAATTTATACCTTATAAAACCAAAGAGAATATAATGCAAACTTTATCTGATAAATGGCTGCTTAATTTACAAAGATTCTGTTACATTTGGTTTGGAAGAGAGGCATTTCTTGGTCAGATTCAACCCTAGAAAAGCTGAAGTAAAACTACTGACATCATGGTAAGTTGGTGAGTTGATCCTTGCCTAGGAGACCTACTTCTCATTTCCAAGGTTGCTTTCCTGATTAGAACTTAAACTTCTACTCAAAACTCAGAGGAATTGACAATAGTGGAGAGCACCAGTAATAGAATACAGTCCATGGCAAAGCAGTAGAAATGAGTAGGAAGATTTGTGGGTGTTCCCGGGAACTCGTCAGTCTCCTGTTCATTTTCAATAGGAGACTCACAAGTTCCTGCAAATGCACACAAACTTATTTTAAGAAGGTACCCTTGGCAGATAAGCAGGTGGTGATACTTCCTCCACTTCAAGTGAATACAGTAATCTGTTCCCCCTGGAGTATCCTCAGCAGCATGGCTGGTGCTTATGATTCTTTCCAGACAGTATGGTTAGCATCCTGGTTAGTGGTCACTTTCATTCATATGTTCAACAAATATTAACTGAGCATCTCCTATGCCTGTCACAGCTCTTGTCCTGGGGATATAATGGTGAATAATTCCTGGCCTTTTTGGCAATTCTATCAACATTTGTACAGTTCATTTTCAATCATGCATACATCAAAGCATGAGCCTCCAATGTCAACTGAAAGGAAGTGGTGCTTAAAATTTTCTTTGTAAAATCTGTTGCATTTGAAATTCATAGTGCAGTGGAAAAACCAAGCAATGGAAGCTAAGAGATCTGAATTCCAGACATCCTGCAACTAAAACCTATTAATATTGCCACATTTAGCCTTTTTTTACTTAGATTTTCATGTTTGTAAAACAATTATTTGGGTTATGTGACTTTATCTTTCATTTTAGACAAATGTGTGCGATTATAAGGTAATAATTGGAAAGAAAATAAAAGCATTTACACAAAAATTATAAAGCTATTAAATTTGTCTTTTTCAATAAATATAAACAAAACAAAACACCTTGAGTTCAGCAATAAGGTTTGCATATATGCTATTATCAACATAATATTCTACCAGCCCACACATAAATAATTTTTTTCATATGGAAATAAATAATTTGCTTTTTTTCCTGGCTTGTACACATTGGAATTTTCTCCCTATTTTTTAATTTCCCCACTAGATCCTGGCTTCAATGATGCAGGCCTAATTATTGACCAAGAAAGTAGAGCAATCACCAGATTGTTTAGGACCAAGTTTCAGTCATTGCAGGTTTTCTGGAACTTGAAGCTATAGAAAATTCTGCCTCTATTAATTTTCTAAAATATTAATAAAAATTCCAGTATCTCCTTTCCTCATATGAAATCACATATTTAAGCAATTGTGCCTGTGCAGGCCCCTGGCAACTCATATTAGAGAAGTATTCACAGTTGGTAAAAACCCTTACGCACTCATGCTAGGTATGGCACAGAGAAATGATTCTGTTTATTTTGCTACCAGTGAGCCTTTATAAGGGGGCCATTTATAAATGCATTACTAGAAACTTTTAAATTTCAAGTACTAGTTATGAATCTGCAGAAATTAAGGATAAATTTTCTGTATTGTTTGCTTTCTTCTGTTGTGCTTTTCTTTTTGATGTGCCCCTTCTCACTGTAAAAAGTCTGAAACTACATATGTGCCTGATTGTGTTGACAGGAAGGCCTTTACTCTCTGCTCTAAATAAATACATAATTGTGTACCAGGCCAGCACTATTTGGAATTTTGTCACAGTGGAACGGGATAAGCAAGCCACAACCCATATGCCCTCATCAACTCTGACGTGTGTTGATAAAGTGGTTAGTGGAAAAATATTTCTCCAATGGATCTGGAATCAGGTACTTATGTGGCAGAAAGGCTTAGAGGAAAATAGAGTAGTTCTTCCTTATTCTCTAGGTTGGGAGAAGACATCACTGAATAAGTACCTCTCTATATGGCTGTATTGGAATTTATAAGATATAAACACATAAATCATATGCTGCAATAATCACTTGCTATTAAAGTTTCCAAATAAAACTCCAATTTAAATTTCAAGAATACTTGCAATAACTTATGCAAATAAGAATATACCACAACTTTATCCAAGGAACAATGTTTCTCTAGTCAGAGGCACCATCCTGTTTTCTTTTAGATTTTACAGCTGCCAACTCTTTAGCAGCAAAGAAAATCAATTGTGATATTGCATAGAATATGAAAATTACAACCCGTATAATTAATAAATCAGTAACATTTATTGAAACAGTTTTTGCAGAAGTGGACTAGATGGCCAAATAAACATGTTATAATCCTTTCCTTTATGGAGTTTTCATTAAAGGTTTAGACTGAGTCTCAATTTTATCACTTTAAAATGGTGGTACTAGTAACATTGTATCATGATATTTTTGTCATTATCATCATCATCATCATCATCATCATCGAGGACAAGGAATGGAACAGACACAAGAAATTGGGTGCTATAGCTCTGCTACTGAATTTACACATTAAAGCCAAAATCTTAAACTAAAAGGGAATTGAAAAGAAAGCCCTCAAGAGTATCATATCAGTCAAACTGCATCTGAAGCCACCATGGTCATGAAAATGTCATGGTTACGATGACATTGAAGGTACCATTTCTCTGGTAACTTCAGATTCAGTAGGGTTTCTATTCATAGGGAAATCTGTCCAAATTAACTTGAAATGTTATTTAAGATGATAAAAAATTATACCATTTTTATATTGTCTATTAAGGGAAGTCATTTGTTTACATCATTATACCACTTTGCAAATTAGCCTTTCTGCTACATACCATCAACACTGAAAGAAATTATTCAGGGAATATGCATGCAATTCATGAGAACATAACAAGGAAAATGGGCAAAAAAGACAGAAATATAAATATTTTACAAGCACAGAGCAATGTCTCTTAGACTACATAAACATTGTAAGACACAGGTTTTGAAATTGTCATTTTTTTAATATTCTGTTTTAAGAGAATTTTTCCTTTCTTATTATACTACTTTATTTATGTTTCCACCACTTTATTGACAAGCATCTTCTATCATTATTCCAGTGTTTAATCTTTTAATAAACAAAATAAATTTGCAAGGAATATGAAACTGGTTCTTCGTTTATATAATTTTTGATTTCACCAAATACCATGTTCACAAAATTGTACCAAGTGGTTGAGGTAGGCTGAAATAAGTCTGAATTCCAAAATATATCTTCCATGTCAAAATATAATAATACATTCATTGATTGAGGATTATTATTGGAATCATGTAAACAAAAGAACAATCATAATGTTCTGAATTCAAGAGATCAATTCTAGATTATTTTTCTGTATTTTTCTATATGCCCTTAGACTTCAGAGAGAAATGTATGAAGCTGGAGATGAGATATAAATTTATTTATTCATTCCTTGATGTTCTGAGATATTTGTTTTTAATTTCATAATTGACCAAAAGATTTACCTATGCAGTTGTACTTATATTTCTTGCTTATCATTGCAGCTAAACATGGCAATAGTAATACTGTGCGCTTATATGTATTTTGTTAACAAAAAATTCTTTATAAAATCAATGAAAACTATATACACAACCTAAATTCAATAGAAACTTCACATGTAAAGAAAAACAATAACAATTAAAAAGTAATTTCTGTAATTTATCTAGTTACACATTTATTTAATATGATTAAGCAAACTCAAGAGACTGTATTCCTTGACATAAGAAAAGCAACAATGAAAATAATAAAATGTAACAATGACTTTAGTATGTGATTACTGTTGAAGTATCTCATGATAAAAAATTCCTATTTTTTCAAATAATTTGTTTTCATCTTTGATTCTATCCAAAGCAGTGACTACAATGATAATAATAAAAGTTTTAATACAGGACCCAGAAGACAGACAAGGGATCAGGGGACAGGAGGAGGGAGGTAGAGTGGTGCATTTGTGGTGGGGGGTATTGACCAAATTGTATTGCTCTATTGTATACATTTATGAATATGTGATAAATCACATCATTATGTACAACTATAATGCAGTAATTAAAAATAAATTTTAAAAAATAAACATTTTAAAATATTTCTTGCATTTTCTGTTTCTAAGTTTAAAAAGTGTTATATATGCCTGAACCTTACAGGATTAAATATTTTAGAGGTATACAAATTAAATGGGAAACTGTCTCCTTATATCCTTCCTTCTCTACCTAACCATCCTGGGAGTAAGCATTTTTAATGGTTATTCTTAATCTTCCATAATTTTTTCAGAAAGTATGGTGAGCCTTTATTGATTTACTTTGATTGTCTTTAGTACATACTATCCATTGAGTCCTGAAAATTGCTTTAGACCCTTCTCCACACATGATAGCCATCTTTTCATGATAGCTAGCTGACCGTCTTTAGTAGCTGGGTGATATCTCACAACATAAGTGTCCTGTAATTTTAACCATTCCCCTACCAATGCCTATTTCCCACCTGTTATAGTTCAACAGTTAACATGACTAAGAGTAAGTACATTTATGTGTGTCCTGTCTAATCACTTCTTAGGAAAAAAAAAAACAGTGTCTTTCTTCTTCCCTAAATTGCTAGAAATTGTCAAATTGTACAAAACAAAGGCTATTTGCTTTCCCATCAACATGGAATATCAGTGACTTACCTATGTCCTTGACAACACTGGATATTATCATTTAAAAAAAAGCAAAGAGAGGAAGAGTCTTCTTAACGATTTCACTTCTTTCTGATGAACAAAAGTTAGATCTCCTACGATGTTTCATATTTCTGTGATTACTGGTTTATCTTTTTCTACAAATGAGTTATTCAGATTTTTTGAAAATTCTATTATTCTATATGGTTGCTTATGATTTTTAGGAGCTATTTATATATTTATGACCGAAAGTAGCATTCTGTCTTACCTATTGCAAATATTTGCTTCTAGCTTTTTGCTTAATGTTTAACTTTATTTATGACTTTTTATTATGTAAACATTTTAAATGTTTATATTGTTAAACCTATCAATCATTTCTTCTGAGGCTGAGCTGCACTCTTGCTTAGTAGGAGCTTTCCCAAGTTTATATTTAAAAATAGACTGCTATGTTTTCTTCCATTTTTAAAGCTTTTTTTTTTTATAGCTGGATGTTTAATTAGCATTAACTTTTTATACAGTGAGAAGTAACAGACTTTTTTCCAAGGAAATGTAAGTTATATCAACCTTTTATAACATTCTATAATGAAACATAAATTTTTCTTATTGATATCACATCAGTAATTTATTATTGTTAGAATTTCCCTCTACTGTTTTATTTTTATTTATTTATTTACTTATTTAGGTACTGGGTAATGAACTCAAGGACAATCTACTACTGAGCTACATCCATAATCTGTTTTATTTTTTGACACAGGACCTCTCTAAATTCCCGAGGCTGGCCTCCAACTTGAGATCGCCACCTCCCAAGTAGCTAGGATTATAGGCATGTTCCACTGAATCTTTCTATTTATAATTTTCTAGTTTACAGATAAAAACTTTACATATTCATCATTTACAACATGTTTTGAACTATGTATACATTGTAGAAAGGCTAAATTGAACTTATTAACGCATTCATAACTTCACATACCTTTTTTGTGGTAAGACTTTAGTGCTTGCATATAAGAATTTAAGATGCCTGTGAGTCATCCACATGGACATATTTTAGAGGTGGCTAACCACACAAATTCACTCTTTTGGAAAGATCTGAACTAGAAATAAAGACTTGCAAACCATCAACATAAAGGGCTATTGAAATGGATAATAGTTAATGATAGTAAATGTCAACGATGGCTGAAAGAAAATAACTAAAGAATGAATTTTTAAGGACAGTGACATACAAGAGACAAAGGAACCGAAGCTTTCAGGAGACAATACTGAGCAAAGGAGTTGGTGACACACAGAAAAGTATGATATCTGAGCCAAAAGAAACCAGCATTCCTAAAGCATTCAGGCAAGGCAGGGAACTTTGGTGATGTTCATGTTAACCACCTATAAAATCACTACAATTTAGAATATTTTTCTTACATTCAGTTCCAATGATGAAATTAAACTTATTTGGTAATTGGTACCCATATGGTATGTGTGGCTTTATTTTAGTTCATGTTTTCCTGTCGTTGTATGAAAGGAGAATATTTTCCAAGATCTGTTATGAATTTCATCATATGTATCACTATTTCAGAGCCAAGACAGATGTGACTATTTATGCACAAGATGTCAGCTAGAATATGAACAAGAAATATCATAATGAGAATGTTGGCATACAATTATGTAACAAGTTGCTTATAAACTTCCATTGTTATTTCTGTGCGATGGTGAAAAATTAGCTCTTTTGCACTCAAGTGCTATAAAAAATGAGACTGAAATAAAAACTGTGCTATAAAACCTTTAGCTAAAAGGCCATGTGGTTTAGTGGAAAACACATTACTGGTGTAGTCAGACTTGCATCTGAATCACAGTTGAATTCCTCTAAGACTCAGTTTGCTCATACCTAAAATGATTATACTTGTGTTGTACTGATAAAAATTACATAAAATTACTTAGTGATTAAATCATGTTATTATTTTGTCCTACCTCTTGTACTTTGCAAATACACATATATAGGATAAGGAGAAATAAACCCTCTTCTCTGTTGTGTGACATAATTAAGGCAGTAGAGAAAGCATTTGCAAGAAACAAAGATGGCTTTATAAATGAGGTGTGATTAAAAACTTGAAATCACTAATGTAAATGCCCCAACACCTCATTTGAATCATTAGCAGCTTATAATACAACCAGTTCTTTCAATTATTAATGGGTCATGAAGGGGGACTTAAGTAAATGTTTTGAAGGTAAAGATGAAGCCCTGGTAAGAGAAAGTGTTGGCTGGTCCATCTTTTTTTGAGATTACTGTGCCACTGCGTAGTATTGTCTACAGCCAGCTTTGAACTCTCACCCACACAGATGTGTACATGAAGCTATCAGAATACAATAAAACTCATGTCCATCAATAACTGGACATAGTATATATTCACATACAGAGGTTAAAGGACAAGAGAGCAAATATAAAAGTAGGTTTGGGTATTTAGGGACTGCTGCAGAGGATAATGACATGGGCAATGCTAGGCATATTCACCAAATCATATTTCATTTTTTTCATTTATAAGTATACAAAAATCTATACTTTCTAGTTCCAATTGCTGGGACAATCTAACATATTTTGGTCAATGAAAGGAAAGTGGAAGTAATGTGTACCAGTACTAGGCTGAGGCTATGAAAAGTCTCTCTCTAATTCCCCTCCTTAGTTGCTTCTCTTCTTTTAACCTGTTTAAGAACTGGTTAAGTGGGTATAATCTGAAACCAGGCTATTTGGCCTCAAATTCTGTTTCTAGCACTTCCCATAAGGTATATAACATCCTATGCCTAGTGGCCTTTTCTGAAAAGTAGAAACATAATTGTCTTCATTCAGAGGGTTCTGAGGATCAATTTACATTATATATATAGAGCTTATAGAAAAATGCCAACAAAGAATTAACACTCAAAATGTTAGCCAATTTTCATGAACACATTCCACTTGTGATATTTTCTATATATGGTTCCTATTTTTTTTAAAGTTATCATAATAGATGGGAAATTAGAGGATTAGATTGAGATACATTTTTACTAACAACCAAACTCTTCTAATAATTAGATCCAATGTTAGAAGGTTATTGACTTTATTATTAATTCCTCATAACAAGAAATATTCAAAAGAAGGAAAATAACTATCAGTGATAAAGATAATAATTATTTCCACAGAGAGGACAAAAGACAAAAATCTACATTTCCAAGAGTTCATATACCTTTGAATTGCCCTAATGGTATCTGATGCTCAAAATTACCTTTCACAGGAACAGAATTATATTGTAATGGTAGAAAACTACTTTGAATAATTCTTAAATAATTCATCAAACTTGACTGATGAATCAATAGGCCAAATTACTATGTATGAAAAAGATAGTTTGGAAAGCTTTCTGTACCATCCAAAATAATTGGGAACATAGTGTGGTTTCCAAATAATTAATTCAGTAACAAAGAAGCCCATAGGAAACTAAAATAATGAAGAATGAAGAATAGTATGAAGTACTTTACTGACTAATGTATTGACTGATTTTAAATTTGACCATTCATGAAAATTGTTAAAGGTTGAGGAAATTCATCAAATAACATTGCACTATTTGGCAAGAGTAGAAGGTTCAAGAAGTCTGTATAGATGTTGTCCTTCACCCAGAATCTATTTTTCTCTATTGATATTTAACAGGAATGCTGAATAATTTAAGATTAGTAGATTCCTTTCTTTTCTAAATATGTGTTGGAAAATGCTAAATTTGATGAAAATGGTGATATTTATGGGGATTAAGAGTTGTTTTTCTCCAAATACTTCTAAAAAAATATTTTGGCTTCACTGAAATACCACAATACTGCAAAATTAATATGGAAAATTCTGCTTTTTAAATTCCTTTGTTGAAATTGTGTATACCTAGGACATCATTAAGGTAGTAGAACAGGACTTGCTAGGGTTCATCCATACACAGAAACATAAATAAGCGAACCTATGTGCATAAAAATCCACATCAAAGAGCTAAGAAAAGCAGGTGATTGATAACAGCAACTGCAAGAGTATGGAAAGAAGAATGATTTATTGGAGAGAGATGAAAGGACAATTTTACATTATCCATGACACTCCCAACCCATGTATAGATACCCTCTGCTTGGGGACAGAGGAAAGTAAGCACCAGACTTTTCTGTGGACTCCATGAAACATACTTTAGTAAATCACAGCACCAGCTATGCTGTCATAATTTTAAACTCCAGATTGAACCTTCAGACACACTATGATACATGGTTGGAACTCACAGTTGCAGATTCCAGGCCTGATCAGATTTAGGACCTGCTCCTATACCAGATCACCTCCTCAGACTCAGGCACTAGAACCAGTCCACAGACTCAATGTCTGTTATGGTTTTAATGTGAGGTGTCCCCTAAAAGCTCACATATGTCAATTCAAGAAGACTGAGGTGAAATGATTGGAGTATAATAGTCTTAACCCAATCAGTGAGTTAATCTCCTGATAGGGATTAACTGGCCACTGAAGGCAGGTATGGTGTGGCTGGAGAATGGGGAGTCACTGGGGCATACCTTTGGGCATATGTATATCTGATGTGGAGTTTCTGTCTCTATGCTCCCTGGACCCACGCCTTCTGCCATGATGATCAGTCCCACCTCTATTCCCAAGAAATGGAAGGACTAAGACCTCTGAAACTGTGAGCCCCCAAATAAACTTTTCCTCCTAAAACTGTTCTTGTTGGGTCTCTTAGTCACAGCAGCAAAAAAGCTGACTAAAATATGTCCACGTCGATCTTAGGGCCACACTGGTCACAACAGCCCCAGGCTCTTCACTTCCCCCAGAAGCAGGCTGCTCTCCAAAGACCCAAACTTTAGGCTTGACTCAGTACAGAATTTCAGTTATATAAGAGGAATTATATTCCAGAGATCTGTACAATGTGATGATTATTATAAACTACAAATCTGTGAGGTAATGTGTATGCTAAGTTGCTCCATTTAGTCATTAAACCATGAACATATTTTCAAAATATTATATTGTGAATGATAAATACAATTTTTCCAATTAAAATTAATTTAAGAGGGAAAAGAATATTGTATTAATATAAACATAGTTGATAAGCTTAGCTGGCATCGGAAACTAAATCAAATAACCTCAAGCACATAGCAAGTTGCAACAGAACTGCATTTCTAGATATCAAGTGATATCAAACAGTGAAACAGGACCTAGCATAGAGAACAAAATAGAGAAAAATAGAAAAAGTTCTTATATTTTTTTAAAATGAATTTTTAGCAGATTATAAGCAAACTGATAGATAGGAGTAGTATGTTACTATTGAGAACTAGACAGATAAGTTTTACAATCTGCTATTGTCAGAAATACTCTGGCAGGCAGTGGGGAAAGTACTCAATTTCTGAATGCTGATATGAAATGATAAGAGTAGTATTCCATAAGATCACTCAGGATGTACAAAAACAGGTACACCAGGAAAACGGACAAGTCAGTCAGGAAACCCTCTCATTGCACTAGCAGGAGACAACATTAGCCCAATTAAGGAAGCAGCAATGATAATAAGAAATGCATTCTGAAATTAGATATGGTTATTCACATTTAATGCAGACTGTTATAAGTGTTCAGAAAATGAAGCATAGAGGCATGAATATTTTTATATTAGGGGTGGCCTGGAAAAGGGGGACTTGATATATGGGGACTTATGGAAAAGGAACCATTCTTGAAGAAGAAATTAGTCAAGATATCTTAGGACTTCCAAATTAAAGCAGCCTTAGATATCTAAAAATGAACTTTAGCAATCTGTGAAGCATCTACATATAAGAGATGAGACATATTTCTTTGACTGCAGAAGGGAAATGTTATAAGAAAGGATCACTGTGGTATGTGGATTTCCTCAGCACTACATAGCAACAAAACAGTTATAAATGTAGCTTAAATTCTACTTTCAAATTTTTTAACATATTTAATATTAGCAGTTTATAGAAAATATAAAGTTTTGGATCATAGGAGACTACTCTCCTGCACGTATACACCCCCCCAACACACATTTTCTTATGCTGCCTGAACTGCTGCAAGAGTAATAATGATCAAAGACGTGATTATAGTAATAGCAATGTCTCAGTCAACTACAGGAAACATATACAATGACAATACCATAAAATTATAATAAGGCTGAAAACTTCCTATCACCTAGGGATGTCCTAGCCATTATAACACCATGGTACAAGGCATCATTCACATTTGTGGTGATGCTAGTGAAAATGAAAATAAAACTGTGAGCCATTCACAAAGAATACCAATACAATTACATAAGATATGTAACACCTGAAAATAATTATGTTACTAATTTATTTATTTTTTGTGGTACTGAGAATTTAATTAAGTGGGGTTCTACCACTGAGATACATCTTCAGACCTTTTTAGTATTTTATTTTTTTCTATTTGTGACAAGGTCTTGCCAAGTGTAGAGATTGGCCTTGAATTTATAAACCTCTTGCCCTAGATTACCACGGCACTTGGATTACATGTGTTACTCACCTGGTTACTTACACTGTATTTTTTATCATTATTTTAGAGTGTACTATTACTCCTTACAAAACAAAAAGTATTTACTATAAATAGTATGCTATGTGTGTGGTGCCAGCTGCAGCCTCATACATCTTGTGTTTACTGTGCCTCTTGATGCAATCAAGAGACCACATGAGTGACTGACTTATTCCATAGAGGTTTGTGTAAGTACATTCTGTGATGTCTTCACAGTGACAAAATCCATGATAAACAACAATGGATTTACCACCATCGTTAAGCAAGGCATTGTGCCAAGTGGCCTATGAAGATGTGTGCTAAAGTAGGATGGGATGGTCTATAGTAAAGGGAAACACGCATCTGATGACCTCTTTCACATCCTCCTAAAAGTCAATTTGATTTAATTTTATTGAGTGTTTGTGAAAAGGACATCAGATTTTATAAGACTGATTATTTTCTCAATAAGAACTATTATTTTCTGAAGTAATAAGTGGTATTGGAAAAAAGGAACAAAAATATCATGTTGGTTGACTATCCTCTATCCATTCCCATGACAAAAATTCATTTGGTCACTTATATTCAAAGGAGTCAAAATTGAAAAATTCACAAAAATAAAACTCTGTTATAGCCTGGTATGATGGTACAGGCCTGTAATTCAAGCAAGTTGGGAGGCTGAGGCAGAAGGTTCACAAGCTTGAGGCAAGTTCAGCAACTTAGTGAGACCCTGTCTCAAAATTAAAAATAAAAAGGACAAAGAACATGGCTTAGTGATGAAGCACTACTGGGTACAATCCCAAGTATCTGCCTCTCCAAAAAAACCAAATACTTTGTTAGGAAATGAAAAAAAATGACTAGTAGCAAAAATTCGTAAAGTAATAAATGTGTACTTGAAAGAGAGAAAACCCACAAGGAAAACAATGATTAATGATGGATAATTACTATTCAGAATCTTGCTGAAGGATTCATAAGTCAATTTAGTTTCAAACGAAGTCTGTTCTGTAAAAATTGGCATGTCAATCATTCCTGTAATAGGATAATTTCATTTGTCAAAATTCCTCTTTAGCCTTCGCTAAAAAGAAATGCAGAACCTAAGGTTCTTGATGCATCACAGAAATATGAGTGTGGATACTTTTGAGTACTACTCCTTTTGCATTTAGTGTTCTCTTTTTGAAATAGACATTTCAATATAAAATAGATATTTTAGTTTTGAATCCATATTAAGTTCTTTTGAAAATAAATCTGTCAGGAACAATGCCTAAATTAACAAACAAATAACTTGTACCTGGGTCTGTTTCCATTATGTGTGCATTCCCAGATAACTCTGCTTCCCAAATCAGATGTCTATACAATTTCATTTTTGTCTTTGCAAAGATAATGCACTTGATTATGCCACTCTGCCTGATACATGTGAAATTATGTAGTAATCTTCTCACATCAAGACATACAAATATGTCATGTATTTTAATGAAGAGAAATATTGTTGAACATATCATTTATATTATAACACACCTAGAGTGTACCTAGTGTTTAGTTATGCTGATTCTAGTTTAAGCAAAATCAAGTTTTCTCTGAAGTTACCATTCTATCATTACAATGATGCAGAGAATATAAAACAATTCTATAGTACACATAATTAGTTTTCCCTACTTTCTGCATAGCACACTTGTAAAAGTTTCGTGGTTTTCTTTTAATATACAGTACAGTGATTACTGACTTTTCGGCATGTGATTGCCAATTGCCTGTATTTTCAAAGAACAAATGGTGTATTTAAACTATCATGCTCTACTGATTCTTGATTTCAGAACAAAATTAAGGATAACTATAAACATATGTCAATGTCTTAGCCTTCAATATCAAGGCTCATGAATGTACTATATCTGCTGGATTCAGTCTCATAAAGTTAATTCACTCTCATTTCCTGTCAACTTTTTCTCCTTGTATGAGTAAAGAACTGAATCGCCTGAAGAGATGACAATCAATGGCAAGGAATTAGAAATTGCTGAAAAAGAGTTGCAACTTCAAAATGATTTGAAAATCTGATTGTGGAAAATTGCAATATACTATTTAAGAGTGAAAGATATGTGCATTTGCTGCACTTTGTTTTAAAATTGAAAGACCATGTGGTATGCCAAATTATTCACTGAAAGTAGTAATAAACAGGCAATGAAATAACATGAAACAATTTGCAGAAAGATTAACATAAAACAGAAGCTACAAGCCAGTTCTAAATGTACAAATATTTTTTAAGCAAAGCTAAAAAGAAATTTTAACATGGCCATGATATAAGATGAACCACCTTTTCTGCAGGCTAATTTAACACAAAGGAAAAACAATTCTTCTCTCCTTCCTTGTGCTGAAATAGTCTTTTATGCCTTTTATTTTGAGTGGTTTCAATGAATGTATTTAGGGTATTACAATTGATGTAAATGTTGCTCTTCTGGGGCATAAAATGGATTTTTATTTTCTTTGTTATGTACCAAACTTAACTCAATATCAATGGTTTTCACATATAATGGCCCAGCATTTAAAAAATTATTAATAAATAGGACTAAATTTTAATAAACATGTTTGTGAATTAAACACACCAATCCTGCGAAATGAGGGAAGCAAATGTAGAAAGAAAATGCCAGAATTGAGGAAAACAGTAAAGTTTATAGTCAAGAGAAGAATCAGTGTCTCCAACATTCAATCACATGAGAGAAATGAACTCTGCTTTTATTTTTTCTGGTGTCAGCCACTTAAATAGCAGAAGCTGAAAACTGCAGTGAGGAAAGAGACCAAAGAAACAGAATAATCATGTAGATCATGTAAATAAAAAGAAAAAGCAGCTAAGGGATGGAATTACAAAAGACATAAAGCACATAAAAATGCAACAAAATGATTACATATCTCACACTACAGGATTATTTTTATAATTTTAAAAATTATACATAGCCTTTATATAACTATGTAAATGTATTATAAATTGTGATTGTAGAAAAATTTTCCATAAATGAAACCAAAATAAGATTGGTGAACCAATTATCATTCTTTTCTTTCATTTATATATGTTTAGACATTTTCATTGCAGGTACATATGAAAAAGTATTCCATAATCCAAATCATATTCATACCTTTGATCAATATTCATTTTCATATTAACATCTAGAAAGAAAAAGATTATGAACATAACACAAGTATGGTTGCTCTGGTCTGAAAATAACACAGAATTGTAACTGAAAGTCTCCTTGACCTATTATTCATCATTTCTTACAACAAATAGCAATAATATGAAGGTGGCTCAATCTTACCCAATTTAATACAGAGTAAGTCTATAACAAGTGATTTCGGATGGTGTTCTAAACACCTAAAAAACATTCAACTCCATAGAATACTGTTCTAAATTTCATCAAAAATGTAGAGCCATTCATACTACTGGAAAGTACAGCATGAAAAGCACACACACTAAACAAACATAATTAATGCCATATAGAGCCACTCCAATCGACATTTCTTGAAAGTACCCAAGTGACTCACTCCTGTAAATGACTTCAAACTTTTATATATGCCCAGCATATATGGTCTTCTCTTTGTCAACAGCTACATTCTTTTTTTTATTAGAAGTATATAGAGATACAATTGAGGTGGAAACATTATCAAACCATCAAAAACCAATGAATATATACTTTGTTATCCAGGGGTAATACCAAAACATGGATGACCACCTTGGGTTTCACCTGTTGCAGTTTCCCCCAGAAGAACTCATGCATCAGTACCACATCTTTTTCTGAAATTTTTTGTATACTAAAGATATATTCAATAAATGCATGAGGATATAGTTATTAACTGTATGTTGCTATACAAAGAAAATTATTTTAATTCCTTTTCTAGACTTTCTAATACGACACACTGCCATTCATCTGTCAATATAATATTGTAACCTGAGTGAAAAATGAAGTCAGATGGCCTCAGTCATGATCTTCTAATTTTAGAACATTAAAATTACATTATTTTCTTTAAAATACCCAGAAGCCTCTAAATCAGAAAAAGGAAAAGTAGTAGTGATTCTGAAAGAACTGCTTATTAGATAACTGGCCTGACAGCACCACTCAGTTCTATGAAAAGCTGGGTATTTACATATATATATATATATATATATATATATATATATATATATATATATATATATATATTTGGCCTTCAGTGGGTTTGTTCCCATTAAAGTGTTCCTTTATTCCATGCAAAACAGCCTGCCTATACTCTATTACTCATTTACATATTCTCTTTCTCCATGTCTCTTCTGTATTTTCTTACTCTCAGAGGCAACTCGGTATTATTATAGAACATCTTTGGCCAGTATTGAATAATTAAATCCCTTCTTCTGCTCATCCTTGAAGTCATTAAAGAGTTTCCCATATAAAAAAAACAGCTGCAGTGGAAATCAACATCTGCTGCTGGATAATTGGCCCTTAATGAAATTGATTCAACGTTCATGCTCTTACCATTGTGTCTCTTTACACATTATTTGAATCCATATGTCATGTGTCCTCATTAGGAATCACCGGAGATACTCCTTCTATTACATTTTTAGGTGGTCTGCAAATGGAAGCTTAGTTAAGGTGCTTCTTAAATATAGGCTGTGCTTAGAGCATGTAGTGAATGTTTGAAGTCAGACCATCTCAATTTTACCGAGATACATACGAAAGGTTTGTCCCACCTTTGTGCCTCCTACAGAGTGGGTGGAATCCAGTGAACTGTGAGCAGAAGTGAGTACTGCTGCAAACTGTTGATCCTAGATCTTGCAGACCTCTCATTTCCCTCTGCCATAAGACCATAAGACCATAAGACCATTATGTAAGGTGGGTGTGTTGACAGCCAGTTTTGATTTGCCAAGAAACTGCACTGAGCAGACGACCTTAGGAAACTTGGTGAACATGGACATGGACTTACTTTTTTCCCCAAAAAATAACCTAAGTCTATTCTGACCAAAATTCACACTCAATTTCAGCCAATCTAGACAATAAGTATTCCTTCTCTTTGAGGTACTTCCCAGGAATCTCAGAAGTGAATTATGTGTTCATTTAAAAAATAAAGATAAAAATATCAAACATAGTTTCCTAACAGGGTGGGGATCTTGTAATAGTGACATAATAATTATACAAATGATGTAATAATCATTATAAATGACTGTTTACCCAGATGTCTATTTGCACTCCGAGTTTAACTTTAGCTTGCCAAATTCGATGTCCAACATTATAATGGATATCAGAACAGAAATGAGAAACATTCCCTGTGTATTGTGGCCTTCAAAACTGTGTATTCATCATTTTAAGTAATGGCACAGTACATACGACAAATAAGTAAGTAGATAGAGAAATAAATAAATTTAATCACAAATACTTTTGATCATTTAGTATATATGATGCACAAAGATGCTGGGAATAAAATATTAGATCTTAGGAATATAACATTTAACATGTTCAAGATAGAAGCATATTCATTAAAATGTCCCAAATCAGAAGATTTTAAGTAAAACAAAATGGGATGATTATTTAATCAACTGGAAGAGCAGATAATTATCACAGATATTTAGCTCATAAATTACTTCCCTATTTCTTTTAAGCTAAAAAAAGATAATTTTTGCAACATTTTAGCCTAGTTTGCAACCTCTGTAGCCAATTTTTGAGTGAACATAAAGTAGGTCCTCTAGTTGAACTGATATGAAATAGGACACATACACATTTACA